>WTSP01009112.1:0-12093 GCA_025331215.1 Actenoides lindsayi
AACAGATTAAATGAAGCCGGATCCTTGGGAGTCAGCTGGCTGGCTCCTCCTGGGAACCAGAGAGGAGCAGGTCAGCTAAAGCGGCTGCTCCCAGGGTCGCTCTGCGCCACGGCCGCTTGCGCCAGTGAGTCAAAAGCTGTCTGGTGTAAACATGGCTTTTGTTTCCCAGGGAGCTGCTGTTGTATTCTCTGGTCTCCTCTCCCCCACAGCATAGAGAGTTCAGCCCAAGGGCTGAGAAATGAGAGTGGCTGCTCCATTCCCTGCTGCAGCCCAGGGACAGAGCAGGGAAAGGCAGCCAGAGTGGGCTCTCCCTCCAGGACTGCAGCTATCACCACCAGAGCCCTGCTCCGGGCAGGGATGGCACAGGCCACTGTCCCTAGGCCAGGGACCTCGGGAGAAAAGGTGGAGAGCTCAGCCCTCTTCCTGACTGCTGAATGTCCCCGCACTAGGCCAGGGATGGTGAAGAGGCAGCCAGGACCAGCCTCCAAGTGCAATTGGAAGAGTCTCAGCCTTTCCCCTTGTCCCTGCAGGCTGGACAGACAGACAGCACCCGTGTCTCTGCAGCTGGGGCTAAGGGGTCCTCTCCTTTCAGAGCCAACCCAGCAGAAGAGCTGGGGGAGCAGGGAGGAGGGCAGCAGAGCTGTGAACACCAAGGCATGCTGACGGTAGTGAGCCACGGACAGCAACAAAATAAATAAGGATGCAGGTGATGAAGTGCGCTTACGCCCTATCCCGAAACTGTCCCCTCCCCTGCCCCTCTCTGCCGCCGGTGAGCGAGTGAGGAGCTGGTGAGTTCTGCACACAAGCCCTACCTGAGCAGGAGTGGCAGGGCGAGGGTTGGCTGTGCCAGCGGAATGAGCACATTTGCATTAAGTTAATTAAAAAAAACCCAAACAAACAAAAAACCTAAACAGAAAACAAACAAACAAAAAACAAACAAAAAACCTCTACACGTCCTGGACATGTTTCCCTCTTCCCCAGATCTGCCCCAGTGAGTGAGTGTGTCAGGGACACTTTGGCAAAGCAGATACTCGGGCCGGACAGGGCAGCGAGGGAAGACGTCGGCACCGCCGCTTCCTTCTCCATCCCGTTATCCCACAGTTCGGAGACCCCCTCTCCTCACAGCCCTGGTGGTGGCACCCCACAGGCCAGAGGGGCTGAGGCTGCTGTCGGGACAGTTCCCAGCTTCACAGGTAGCTCCCTCCAGCTGTCCGTTGCCTGTGTTTCTTCTCCAGGTTCCCTTTGACCCCTCCAAACCAGAAGGGTTTCAAAAATAACGGAGTCAGACAACAAAGCCTCGTTGCTGGTTTCCTTTTTTCCCCTCGTCCGCTGGCTAATTCACCCACCGACTGACGTGACGCTTCCTTGTGCCTTCATCAAGAGCAAAGACGTTTGGAGTCCCTCTTTATCCTCTCAGAGCACCAAATCCACACCCGTCGACGAGCGCACAGCCAGCGGCTCTTGGCCGCCCTTACTTAACTTCCAGGATGGAGGGGTTGGTCTCCATGATGGCCACGATGATCCTGTCGATGTAATCCTGCAGGCGGAAGTTGATCTCCTCTTGCTTCTGAATCGCTTCCATGAGCTGCGATGGAGGGAGAAAGTGAGTGAGGGCTCACTGCCTGCCACTGCCCAGGGCCCGAAGCGAGGCTTCTCCCAGCTCTGAGCACCCACACAGGTTTCCACCCTTCTTCACTCTGGCCTGGGACGTTCCCAGCCATGGGGACATGCCCTCAGCTGCTGGCTCTGCTCACTCCCGTCCTTCCTCAAGCTCTCAGCCTGACTGGACTCTGAAGAAAGCACTGAGCATCACATCTTCCTTTGACCCCTAAAACATAGAGGTGTGTTTCCTTGCTTCTTGGGGTCTGAAAGATTTAATTCTGGTGCTTATGTGGCTGTATCTCCCTGCTCTGTGGCTGCACCCCAGATACTTCACACAAAACTGCAATAACCAGAGTAACTGGGAACAACAATAGGTGATGGGAAAACATACAGAAGTGGCATCACTGAGGAGCAAGGGAAAAATATTTGTTATTATATTCGTTCATAGATGTTCCATACAGTTGTAATACACATAAAAGAGTAAATGGTTTTATCCTCTACTTTTTGCTTCCCACCATTCAATTACACTGGGAATTTTGCAGCCTCTCTTTTGATCCTGTTCACAGGTTTTGTATTTCATAAGAAGAGACGACAGACAACAAAACAATCATTCTTGTCTAACACCAGTAATACGAATACCAGTACCTGAGGTGCAGCCCCAGAGCAGGGAGAACACGTGCCAGAGAAGCCAGTATCTCCAGAGTAGATGCCCCAGCTCCCTGGGGTTTTAAGACTGCCACAGACAGACAGACCCAGCCCACACTGGCTGGTGTGCCACAGGAAGAGGCAGCTGTCACGGGGCAGGCGAAGCAGAGCTGCACGGATCAGCACAGTGGAGGGAGCAGCTTTCTCATGTCCCAGGACTCAGGGCTGGCAGGCAGGGTAAGCCCTGCAAGCTCTTCACACAGTTGTGTGGGTATTATTTTGCTCACAACAGCTTTCAAGGGAATTTTGGGAGGGAGCTGTACCACAGACAGAGCCACATCAGCTCCTCCCAGGCCCTTTGTGGGCTGAGGGGAGAGAAGATGCACCAGCCACCCTGGGCAGATGTGCTGTGAGGTGAGCAGTTCACCGAGGCACGTACCTCGTCTCTGGAGACCGAGCTGATCTCTGCAGCCAGGGATTCAGAGAAGGAGGCTGAGAAGAGGTTCTTGGCTCCCTGGATGCTCAAGTTAATGATCTGTCCATTCAGTTCATCATTCTGCTCCTTCAGGTTCCTGTTATCCTGTTCACAACAGACAAATCAGATGCTATTGAAGCATGTGGTACCCTCAGAGCAGATCCAGACAGGGAACACAGAGGCTTCTGTCCTAACCAGTAGCTCACACAGCACTGGGAACCACACACAACCTCCCGACTCGGTCTCGGCAGAGCTGGGAGAACTTCTGGAAACATGTGCTGGGGAGATCCAGGGGACACAGCAGAGAGGGGAGCTCTTGAGTGCACATGCTGTCCTTCAGAAGAAGGAGTCAATCTCTCCTGTCCCAGGACAAGACAGCAAGAAAGCTTTGGGCTGTGGGATCCACGGTCAGCTCCTTGAGAGAGAGCGCCCCAGGGCTCCTGCTGACCACTCCTTGGTGGCAGGGAATCAGGAGACCGAGCAGCCAGGACGCTTCCCTCCCTCCCTAGCCCTGTGTACCTGCTTGAGCTGCTTGATCTCTTGCTCCAGCTCTGTCTCCCGTGTCCTGCTGTTGTACTCCTGGAGCCCCATGCTGCTGCTCCTGCCTCTTCGCTGCTCAGCTTCCAGTTTGAAGAGTTGCAAGTGCTCAAGCTGCTTCCTGAGGTCCTCGATGAGCTGCAGCACACGGGAAGAGGACAAGCAAGTGCTGCATCATCTGCAAGTCCAGCACTGGTCGTGGCTGGTGTGACAGATGGGGGAGCAACCCCATCGACTGCTGTGGCAGGATTAACAGACCCTTTCTGGGGGGGTGCACATGGCTTCTCCTTTCTTCCCCACACATCTAGCAAACAGGAGAGGGGGAGATATTTAAATACACAAGAGCAGCCATGGAAGGACTTTGTTGGAGCACCAAAGATGTTGGCTCTGTGTCTGCAGAAGCTTCAGACCACCCCCGGTATTGCGGGTGCCTGCTTGGGCAGCTCCCCCCCACCACAGCGCTGGGAATCTCCATCTCACCCGAGTGCCCTCAGCATCCCTACAACGATAACCATTTCCACTTTAAGGCCCAAAGCTCCTTTCCTACCACAACAGCAAGCCCTGCTTTAGCATTCAGTTGGAATTTCCAACTGCAGACGCGTGGAAGGGGATGGCAGGGAGGGGAAGAGGGGGCTGTGTTTCTGCCCCCAAGCACACAGGAGCTGGCAACTCTCACCCAAGCAGCTTTGCACCCCTCTCCTCACGCCTGCTGCCTCCATGTGCCATCGTCGCCATGCTGCCACTGCTCCTTTGACACAGAAGAGAAACAGGCCCTGCGGGAACGGGCCAGGGGGGCAAAGCCCAACTGGGTTTGCAGATGCAGACACGACTCAGCTGAATTTTAACGCAGGCAGAAGTGACAGATATTCTATAGTTAAGCTTCTGTCTTACCTTTCTCTGACCAGGCTGCACCAAATGCTCCAGTTACACCTGTTTTTGGAGAGCCTGATAAGACCAGCTTCCCCACACAGCCCTAATCTGGGGGACCAGCCTAACAGAACAGGGCAGTGGCAGGCAGACTGGACTCTACTTACCTCCTGCGTCGACTCCTTCTCCTTCTGAAACTGGTGTCTCTCCTGACTCAGCTTGTCCCCCATCTTCCTTTTTTTCTCCTGCTCCTCCGTGAGCTGCACGGTGAGGTCTTCAATCTCATCCAGCAGCTTCTGCTTCTCCTGTAATGACACGAAAGGCGATAGTCACAGGGCCTGTCCTCCCTCAGCACTGCCAGGGCTCTTCCCGCTCGCTCAAGGACACGGTGCATGCTGAGCACCGCGGGAAAGGCTCTTCTTGCTGACGCACTTGGATGCTCTGCCTGCTGGGATTTCATTTGCTGTCTGCGGGCTTCAGAGACCGAGTGCTTTTGGCAGCAGCAAGAAGAGCTGCACACACCAAAATAGCACTGCTAAGAGAGAGCTAGTAAGAGAAGACTCGAGGATAACTGTGCACAGGCAAATGGCCGCACTTGTGGGGCTTTCTGGGCAGCGTGGCGCTGGCATGGGACGCGGCTCGGGTGGGACCAGGGCCACCATAGGGGCTAAAACACAAGAAGAGACATTAAAACATAAAGCTCCTTAGGTCTGAATTTCAGAAAAGCCAGGAACCCGAGATTTTAAGCCACTTTAGGGATGCTTCTCATTCTCAGTTTCAGATATGAAAGAATTTAACTGAGGGCTGACCCAAGAAGGAGTATGACCAGTTCAAGTCAGGATGTAAACCATGCAGCCCAGCTTTCCCATTCTCTCCACTTCTAATACTCAAAGCCTTGGCTGAACGTCTGAGAGAGCATGTAAAGCTTGTCACTGGATGGTGACAACGGCCCTGGCAGCACCCTGCTGCCTAGGACCAGCTTGCAGCTCACAGCTTCCAGCCTGGCTCTCCCCAACAGGAAGGTTTTTGCTTTCAGGAAGCCAAGAATGCCAAAAGACCCCAGGCAGTGCTGGGGCTGGATGGCCCGTGCTGTGAAGAGATGAGGAACAGCTCTGAGCTGTGGGGTCTGGGGTGTTCTGCTCCATGGAGCAGAGCACTGAAACAAGCACACCAGCAGGAAACGTGATGCTGATAACGAAATCTTGATTTCAGACAACGGATGAGAGAGAGGCTCAGGCTCATCAGCGACGCTTCTCTCCTTGGCAGGGAGGGGCAGCAATTGCACCTCTTGCTCCTTGTTAATCCCATGAACTACAGAGAAAAGCACCACGGCTCTGCACAGAGACTAAGGATCAAACCCACTTTGTGTGGCTGAACACACCCAGGCAGGAAATTTATCATACCCCTACCTCTATGCACTGTGTTTACAAGGTCTTGGCAGACGACAACCACTTCATTGTGGCTATGTCAGGTAGAGATGGAGCTGCAGGCTCAAAGAGTGTGAGAGGATGAAGTGCTCAAGGGCCTTCAGCTGGGCACAGAGGTTTCATTTCACTGACATTTTAATCTGACATCTTCCACAAGGCTTCAACAGAAACAAAAGGCAGCCTTTCTATCAGATGTTACATCTGTAACACACATTCTCTCCAAAAATGAGGATATTGTCCACCCCATGAAGACTGTGGTGACTCATCAAACCTTCCACCCTGGTCTTGAGGGCAAGAGGGGAGAGAAACTGGGAGATAACGCAGTGGTTTGAAGACTCAGCTTGGAAATCCCAGCGAGGGTTTATCTGCACAGGCAGGATGTGGAGATGAAGCATGTCTGCTCCTCTTCCTCCACTGCAGTGGACTGTCCCTGCAGGGATGGGGACAAGCTTCCACAAGAGGGCACGAGTCCCCTCCAGAGCAGCCAGGACAGGGCTGCCACTGTTGCACACTGTGGGTTCCTGCAACTTCTGCTGTCACCCAGAGATATCTATGGGACTTGTTAGAACCACAGAATAGAATCATAGAATCATGGGCTGGTTTGGGTTGGAAGGGACCTTTAAAGGTCATCTAGTTCAACACCCCTGCACTGAGAAGGGACATCCGTAACTAGAGCAGGTTGATCAGAGCCCCAGCCAACCTCACCTGGAATGGTTCCAGGGATGGGGCATCAACCACCTCTCTGGGCAACCTGCGCCAGGGTCTCACCACCCTCTGTGCTACACATTTCTTCCTTCTCTCCAGTCTGAATCTCCTCTCCTTGAGTTTAAAACCAACACCCCTTGCCTTGTCACAACAGGCTCTGATCAAAACTCTGTCCCCATCTTTCTGACAAGCCCCTTGAAGTCCTGAAAGGCGACAATAAAGTGTCACAGGAGCCTTCTCTTCTCCAGGCTGAACAACCCCAACTCTCTCACCCTGGTGTCACAGCATAGGATCATGTTTGTGGCCTCCTCTGGACCTGAATAAATTAATCCCAGCTTCCAAGTCAAACTCTGGGAACCTGCATAGACAGCAGTATGGGACAGCTCTGGTCTGCAGTGAGGCCTGCAGGGACTGGAAGGCAGAATTTGCTCATTACATTAAAACCATCTCACATAAGCCCTTTGTGTAAATGAGAATTTCAGCTCCAGCCCTCTACAAACCCAGGTCCAACTTGGGCACCCTAAGCACACACAGTCCTCACCTCCTCAAGTCTTTCAATGTTGGCTTTTAAACAAGGAACACAGGACCTTAACTCGCTGTTCTCATCGTCCAATTGCTGCAGCCTGCAACAGGAAAGAGATGTGTAAGAAACTCAGGCATCCCAAGTGTAGAAGACCTGGTGGAAACAGCACTAGAAATATTAAAGCAGGGTCTGCTGAAGGCAAGCCAGCAGGGATTTAGCTTTCAAAGCAAAGAGATTTATCTTTTCAAACCCTGAGACTTCCACTATTTCAACTCAGGGGAAAAAGTGGGGTATCCACATGACTTCTGGCAAGTCTATTGCTGGTGCCATCACCTTCTCAATCAGGTCCAATGTTATTCTTTAGGCCAAGGGCTTCACCAGTCCATGGGCAAGTCTCATCACTAGGCACCAAAAAGCAGACACATAGCCTGGGCAGAAGCAGGGCAGGGGTTCAGAGAGGGCTTCAGCTTCGTGTTCTCCAGGTAAAGTGACATTCAACTGCCAGAGTAATTGTCCTGCAGCCAGTCTGGTACAAAACCCCACTGCCTGCATCTTTCATTTACTGCAAGGGTTGAACAATAGCAAAACACAGGCTGGTAAAGTAGCAAAAAAAAATAAAAAATCATCAAGTAAATGAAACCTCTCCCACACCACCTCTTCCTTCGGAAGCCAACAGGCAGCATGAAGCACCCTACCCAGGACACTGCCTGCTGGACAACCCTTCCTTCCAGGGTGTTTGCCTGTATCCATGAAGCAGGAAAACATCTGAGCATCCAGGGCACCTCCCTGGGTCATTCATGGGAACAAGCACTAACAAACCAGCTCTTTCTTCAGTGACAGACAGAGGGGCAGGTGCATGGACAGACGATGGGAGCTGAATTTCAACTGCAGCAGGGAAATTCAAATACAAAGTCTGAGTCTAGCTTCACGGAGGGGCTTGATTTTGGAATGAAGGTACAGGAAGTAGCCAAAACTTGGGGTTTATAATGAGTTTAATTACTCCTTTAACTAAGTCAAACTCACTGTCTACTACACTTTGTCACCCCAAAGGGTGCAGGTGCCAAGCAGCAGCTTGCACACATATCCCAGCGTGTACGTGTGGCTCTGGGAGACCTGCCACCACCTAGCCCTGCCCCAGCCCCACCTGGCCTGCAGGTTCTCAATCTCAATGCTCTTCTCCCTCTCCATTTTGCTCAGCATCTCCCTCTGCTTCTTGATCTCTTCCAGGAGTGTCTGGTCAGCTCTCAGCTCCTGTTCCTTCAGCTGTTCCTCGAGAGCATTTGCTCTGCAGGGAGGAAAGAGAGAGGATTAACCGTTCCTGATGGCCCACCCATGACACACTGCCCTCCCCAGGGAAGGGCACTCTCTTCCCAGCCTTTCTCCCACCACACAGGAGAGCTGGGAGAAGCAGACTGCAAAACAGAGAGAGCTTTCAGGGGAAGGACACCTACTGCCACCTCAAGCAGCAGGTGTAGGAAAGCATCACTTCATCCCAGTGGGAAAGCAACACAGTCCTCAGGAAAGCCCCCAGGACACTGCTGCTGATCAAGGTGACAGTCAAATAAAATAAGGCAAGTGGTACAAGCTGGAATTGTCTCTGTTTATTTTTTCAAGCCTCCAGGCTTCATCAAACACCTTTTTAAGGGGAAAGCCAACAAGGGATGAGGCGAGGGTGAAAGCACAGGAATCATTTTATAACCCACAGCCTGGGGGGTCACAATCACAGAATCCCAGCATGGTGGAGGTTGGAAGAGACTTCTGGAGATCATCTCATCCAACTCCCCTGCTCCAGCAGGGTCACCCAGAGCAGGGGGCCCAGGATCACATTGTCCAGGCAGGTTGGGAATCTCTGCAGAGAAGGAGACTCCACAACCCCTCTGGGCAGCCTGGGCCAGGCTCCAACACCCTCACAACAAAGAAGTTTTTCCTCATGTTCACACAGAACCTCCTGGGTTCCAGTTTGTGCCTGTTGCCCCTAGTCATTTTGCTGGGCACCACTGATAAGAGTCTGGCCCCATCCTCTTGCCCTCTCGGGGCCCTTTAGCTATTGCTCAGCATTGATCAGATCCCCTCTCAGGCTGCTCTTCTCCAGCTAAACAGCCGCAGGGCTCTCAGTCTTTCCTCTGCACAGAGATGCTCCAGTCCCCTCAGCATCTTCATAGCCTCCACTGGACTCTCTCCAGTGGTTGCTTGTCTCTCTTGAACTGGAGAGCCCAGAGCTGGACCTAGAACTCCAAAGGTGGCCTCACTAAGGCAGAGCAGAAGGGGAGAACCTCCCTCCACCTGCTGGTCACACTTTCCTGAATGCACCCCTGGAGGCCATTTTCCTTCTTGGCTACAAGGGCCCCCTGCTGATCACGGTGAACTCCCATGAACAGAAAAGAGATTTCCCCCAACCCTCTCCTTTGCTTATTTAGCTCCATTACTTCTAGTTCTGTTTTTCTGGGTTTTTTTCCCGCCATGTAAAATTAAGGCAGGGAGCAGCATGTGGCAGTCAGAGAGATTCTGCAGCAACAACTGTGTGGGACAGGGACACTCCACAGGGGACACAAAAATTACTCTAACTCACACAAGTGTCTGAAACAAGAAAGGAATACTGGTGTCTTGGGAGTGTCAAAAATAACGCTTCTGATTTCTGAAAGCACAGAGGAGAGAACATCTGCACCAGGTCTGACTTGGCTGTTCCCTCTGCAGCAAGCGGTGCTGAGCTGAGACACCTTGAGAACCTTGTCTACCTCAGGTGAATGTGTTCCCAGCCAGCATTTGGGTCTCAGTACTTTGCCTGGCCAGTTTTGCATTTCTGGGCAGTGGTGGGTTTGCTCCCTCTTGCGCCCGCTATCTGGAGTAGCCACAACTTGTTCTCCAAGCCCAAGAAGGGGGCTTGCTGGTGCTTGCCACCAGCTTTTTAGTACTAACCCAGGGACAGAGACTAACCACCCTTTCCCACTCCGCATCAAGCTGACCTGGATGGCATTGACTTTCAGCAGGAATTCCGCTGTCTTCATGAAGATTGTGCAGGGAGGTTGGCTAAGTTCTGAACCCGGGGATGGTGCTGAAAGAGAATGAGCCTCCATCAGTCCTGAAGCAGGCATTTTATTTCTGAAGCAAGAGCAGGGGCTGAGACCCTGGTGGGGACAGAGGAATCCCCGTAACACGTGTAAAACCTGTGAGGTGGGAGGGGAGGTTGAAGCAGAGATTAACTCAGCATTTCTTTCTCAAGGGTTTAAGTTTTACAAGACATGTGAAAAGAAACAATGTTCTTCACCCACTAATTTTCCAGTCCAAACTCAGGGGAAGAAAAGGTAGGAATTTATGGCTGAAGCTTGTCAGAGTTAACTACAGTGAGGCCCCTGCCTCCCCAGACCAACCCAGCGGGGTCTGAAGCCCCCAGCACTGCCATCTCTTTGCCACCCATTGGAGAGTGGAGCTGTAGAGGAGGCAGATCACACAGCACACGACCATCTCCCAGCACTGTATTCTCCCTTACGCAGCAGACCCCCATCCTCTAACCTTTCAGGGTTGCCTCTGGTACTGTGGCCTCTTCCTCGGGTGCTGTGCAGGCCAGGGCAGGCTCCACTGCCTCTGGCAGTTTCTTAGAGGAGCCATCCAGAACCCTTTCTGGAATGAAAGCCCCAAAAACCATTAGGTACAAAGAACTGCCCAGTTTGGAGCATGATCCCACAGAAATGGGGAAGATAGAAAATTGCAAAGAACTAGGAGAGGGCAGTACCCGGGTCTGGTGGTTTGAGTACAAGATTCCCATGTGAACCCAGAAACAGATACAAGTGAGGCACTATCCCTGCCCTTATAATCAGAAGGGACAGAAAAAGGTATATGACACAAGGCCTGAGGCACTTCACGTGGAGTGGTGATAACGTTAAAAATAAAGCCAGCCAAAATTCCCTGCAGCCTGGCCAAATATTTGGGTCTCGGGACAGAAAGTCTTGGCTCTGGGTGAGGTGGGACTCCCTGAGGCTCCAAAGGAAGGCCTCTAGTTCAGGGCCACCACTGAGCAGCACGTTGCCCTTTGAATCGGTGAGGCAGCTCCTCACAAGCTGTGTTGGAAAGTCACAGCAACAGCTTTCAGGAAAGCTTAAATCTGGTTGACTCCAACGTACAACTGACACAGGGGCAGCACTGCCCTCCCAAAGCCTCAAAAAGCACGCTCGCTTCTTCCAGCCACCCTGGCCACTGCCCACACAGTGGTACAGGGGCTGCACTGGGCTGGGGCAAACACATAAGTGCCAAGAGTCCCTCTGCTTGGCTGCATGTGTGACAGGGCATCGGCTGTGCTGCTCTCAGAAGCTGCTATATCTCGCTGAGTAGTCTGTGGTCAGTCTATTCTAGCTCATGTCCATGTCTTGTTCCTTTACCCTTTGTATTTCTCCTCTTAAAAACACTTAGAAATTAAGCCCCACCTCCTGGGTCCGCCCAGAATTACCTGGCACACACTCTTCTGGTCCTGGGATAGGAGACCTCACACAGAGGTCAGCAGAGATGTGCTTTTCCCCTCTTTCTCCCCCCACAGCTTCAGGGATGCTCCTCAACTGTGTTTGTAGGATCTTATTAGCCTCACGGAAGGCCATTTCTGCCTGGATATCATTATTCTGCAGCTCATAAAACAAACCTATGGGAGATGGAAAGAGCAGCATAAGGAGACATCTGACACTTAGCAAAATCCTTCCCTTAGCCCTCAGATTAGAGCAGCGTGAAGATGGTCAGAGGTGGAGGAAATGGTCAGCGCTACAGGAGTTACAACCATCCCCAGCAACACTCCAGGGTTGGGGCAGAGTGGTTGGGAAATGCCTGGCAGAAAAGGCCCTGGGGATGTTGGTCGACAGCCAGCTGAAGATGAGCCAGTGTGTGCCCAGATGGCCAAGAAGGCCACCAGCATCCTGGCTTGGATCAGTACTTGTGCAGCCAGTAGGACTAGGACAGGGATTGTCCCCCTGGTCTGGGCACTGGGGAGGACACACCTCAAATCCTGGGTTCAGTTGTGGGCCCCTCACTCCAAGAAGGACACTGAGGGGCTGGAGCACATCCAGAGAAGGGCAGCAAAGCTAGGGAAGGGTCTAGAGCACAAGTTTGGTGAGGAGTGGCTGAGGGACCTGGGGTTGTTGAGCCTGGAGAAAAGGAGGCTCAGGGGAGACCTTCTCATTCTTCACAACTCCCTGAAAGGAGGTGGGAGCCAGGTGGGATCAGTCCCTTCTCCCAAGGAACAAGTGACAGGACAAGAAGAAATGGGCCCAAGCTGCACCAGGGGAGGTTTAGGTTGGACCTGAGGAACAATTTCTTCCCCTGGAGAGTTTTCA
>WTSP01009112.1:14276-33405 GCA_025331215.1 Actenoides lindsayi
GGCTGAACAACCCCAACTCTCTCAGCCTGGCCTCCCAGCAGAGGGTTCCACCCTCGGATCATTGCTGGGGCCTCCTCAGGACCTGCTCCAACAGGTCCATGTCCTACCTGGAGGTCTAGAGGGAAAGACCTGGATCACCAGAGTTCTGCTGCATCTGAGTGCAGCCCGGAGCCTGGGGATGACCACCTGGAGCAGGGCAGAAGGACCCTGGGTCCACAGTGATATCAAAAGAATGTCACGTAGGAGGAAATAGCAGTTGCTGGTGAGGAAGGCTCAGAGATGAGTATTTTCAACCTGTACCTACAAGGGTCTTATTTCAGCTGTATTTCCATTATTATTCACTTTCTTTAAATAGTGCACGACTTCGAAGAGCAAAGAGTGCCCCTCTGCTTCCCACCCAAGCGGGAGTGTGAGTGGGTGGGGAACCACAGCAGGAGAGTCCGTGGTCCCCAAAATCCTGCTGATACTTATGCAAGAACAATCATGAAAAAGAGGCAAGGAGGAGCATGGCTGCAAAACCCTGACCATCGCTCTGGGGAGAAGGGCGAGAGACAAACAAGTGTTTTAAAAAAAGAAATGTGCAGGGACACAAGGCTTTTGCCAGAAGCACAGATGTGGCTTCTCAAGCCAGATGCCTTAGGAAACATGAGTGTTTTGTTCAACTTTCAGGGGTGCTCAAACAAAAGCTTTCTTGCTCTCCTGTCCAGCTCCCATCTTGTCCTAGAATCCTTCTGTTGTAACATCCCAGTAAAACTCAACAGGACCAGCATAAAATCAGCTTTATACCCCGAGGGCGTGAGCAGCAGCGGCAAAGCATGCCAAGGGAAGGAAGCCCTTGTTTCACATCAGGTGACTTTGCTCATCTCAGAAAAGCAGAAATTGAGAACAGCTTATTACGTGAAGCAGAAGTGAAAACAGAGCCTGTGAACAGGCGAGCCGGAGGGAAGCCACCGCCCCTGCAAGCAGGGCAGCCCTCTCCACCCCTGGGAGAAGGCACCAGTGCCACCTCCTGACTCAACGCCACACCAAACCTCTGCCATTCAACTCATTCTCCATCCCCTTGATGCAGAGTGCTTTGTATATCCCACCTGCACTGGTCTGCCCAGTGCCAGCTGTGCAGCAAGAGCAGCTTCAGCCTAACTCGTGCTGGGGGATCTCAAGAGCATCACGAGCCACTACGTGCTCCAGGTTGGCACAGATAGCACCGCTCTTACCTTGTCCGTGATGTCCTCTTCTGTACACTCCAGTGATTCCCGGTAAGACTCCTCCATCGTCCCCACGGACAGTGTGCTTGTCTGGTGCAACTGTCTGTAACGGAGACAAACCAACCCAACCCAGAGCAACACCAACATTAGAGTGAACGTGGCAGGACATGGTGATCGCAGGTAACAGCCGCTCTCGTAGGATACCATCCCCTCTCTCCCCTCCTCGGCTGCCGTCTCCTTTTCCAAGGGGATTTAACAGCACTGCTCCTTCTCGGGCTGCAGGATTCGCGGCAGAGGACGGCGTGGGCCAGGTCCTTCTTACCACCGCAAGCTCCAAGGGGCAACGACGCCCATCGCCCCAGCGTGCCCGGCTAGCGGGGCTGAGAGGACAGCAGCTCACCAGCCGAGCGAACGCACCCCGCAAGGGAAGCGCAGACGTGGACACGCGGTGCCGGGACTTCATCCCATGAGCATTTAGTTCTTGCTCTTTGGAATGAGAAGAGATAAGAGCTCACTCTTCTCACTTTCTTTCTTTACGACTGTCCAAGGCCGTGTATTATCCAGCAAAGGACAGAGTACTCCACTCCAGCCACTGATAAGGTTCGTAAGAAGTGGGGGGGGCAGCGGGTGTAAGGGGAAGGAAGGGTGAAAAACACCCTGAACCTGTTGTGAAACGCCCCAGCCCACCTCCCTGCACCCGCCTCAACAGCTGAAAGCAAGCTAATCATTAGCAAGGCCTTGCAACATTGGTGTCCCCAGTTTTGTGGTGATCTAAAGGACATGGGAGGGGCTGAACTGTGCTTAATCCTGGTGGGATTGCTGCAGACGAGCTCCATCGTCCCGTGGCACACAAAACTGCCACTGCCACGGGGAGGGGTTGCTGTATTCCAGCTCTGTGAACACCAGGCACGTGCTGCCTGGAGAAAACCGCTCTGCTCTCCCACCACAACTCAAACAATGAGCAGCCTGATCTCCTTCAGAGACAGCACTGCTTGGAGCAGGAGGTGAACAAGAAAAAAACCACAGAGATCTCTTTGAACCTCAGCTTTTCCTAGGAATTTGTAACGTGGGCTCTCCAATCCACCCTGCTACACAATATGCTCATGCAAGTATTCATGAAGCATAACTGGCACTTACCAAAGAGACCACAGCCGAGCACCAGCCTGATTTTACATCCTCACCCTGAGTATATATTTAGATTCTAAAGTCTCGGGCACATTTGTCATTTAAATCATGCCAAGGACAACAGGGCCTAAGCAGCTGAGATTTCTTGGCACAAGCAGAACCCGGAAAACAAAAATCAGGAAAGAGCCCTTACCCAAATGAAATCTATTTCCAAACAGCAAATGTTTTGGTATTATTTAGTAATTACAGTATCTGCAACAAAGGGCTTTCCATGGGCTGATTTTAAGAAGCTGGCTTTGCTGTGCAGCAGAGCCCTGTTATCTCTCTCCTTATCACAAACTAAACTCGACCGCTCTTGAGTCAACCAATATTTACCTAAGCCCACAAGACCCAGTCTCAGAAAAGCATCCTGCGAATGCAAAGGGCCAAGAAGGCTCAATCCCCATAAGACAGGGCATCTCCAGTCCTGGAAGTTTAACTTAAACCCTCCCTAAATTGGCTCTGCCAGACATGTGACAAGAACCAGCCTTAAAACAGGAAACCTGGGGACAGGCTGCTCCCTTCAACCTTCTTTCCTGCCCGTGTTTTTAACAAAGATCTAGAAAGTAAGATGATCAGAACTAGGAAATGTAGTATCAAGGACTTGCTTCCTTGCCAGCAGGGGAAATCACGCTGGAGAGACTTGCTGACCACATGAAAAACAGAGAAGGGAAAGGAGTGAGAGCAGAGATGGGAGGGAGAGGGGAACAGAAGCTGCTGGGGCCAGCACAGGGAGCAGACTGAGTGCCAGGGCAGGGGGGGTATAATCATCACCCAAACTGAGCTGCTGATTCCTCTGCAGCATCCCTGTCATGCTCAGGAACAAGCAGTGAGGCAACTGAGGATCGCAGAGGGCAACCTCCCTCCTGAACAGGTGGAGGTGGGCAGGGCAGCTCAGGCAACTGTCAGTATGGCATCATGGAATCATTCTGGTTGGAAGAGACCTTTAAGATCATCAAGTCCAACAGTTAACCCAGCACTGCCAGGGCACCACTAAACCATGTCCCTCAGCACCACATCTCCACAGCTTTGAAACCCCCCCAGGGATCATGGGGACTCCACCACTGCCCTGGGCAGCCTGGGCCAGCCCTTGACAGCTCTCAAGGGGAAGAAATTGTTCCTCATATCCAATCTAAACCTCCCCTGGTGCAACTGGAGGACATTTCCTTTTGTTCTGTTGCTTGTTCCTTGGGAGAAGAGACCAACCTCATCTCCTTTCAGGGAGTCATCAAGAGTGAGAAGGTCTCCCCTGAGCCTCCTTTTCTCCAGGCTGAACAACCCCAGGTCCCTCAGCTGCTCCTCACCAGACTTGTGCTCTACACCCTTTCCCAGCTCTGTTGCCCTTCTCTGGACACGCTCCAGCCCCTCAGTGTCCTTCTTGGAGTGAGGGGACTGAAACTGAACCCAGGATTCAAGGTGCGGCCTCCCCAGTGCCCAGTCCAGAGGGACAATCCCTGCCCTCGTCCTGATGGCCACACTAGTGCTGATCCAAGCCAGGATGCTGGTGGCCTTCTTGGCCACCTGGGCACACCCACCGGCTCAAGTCTTAAAAACACAATGACATGGGGACAGGAGGGATGGTGGAGCTGAGAAAGAAAAGGTGAGCACCAGGTGTCAATGAGAGTGGACAGACCCTCTGCCCCAGTGATTCAGGACAAACTCTGCAGCATTTCCCGTGCAGTCTAGGATTAAAAACACCCATGAGGAAAGGACGACTGGCATCACCTGAGACAGTCCTGCCAGACAGAAGCAGCACAGAATTAAACCCCAGGGTGGGGTTACCTGCAGCCACCCCTCAGGAACTCCCCAAAGCCCCTGATCCAACAGGGAGGGCTGCTCCTCCCAAGCCAAGTGCTGAGGATTACACTGAGCAAGGTAAAATAGAACCAAGAGAGCTATCCAAGGTGTCTGGCTTTTCTGGGGCGCTGAAGAAACTCCTCTGAGATAGGTACTGACTGCTCCAGTCTTCTAGAGCCCCCCCATGGTGACAGTGGGGAGGATACAGCCCAGCCAACCAGTCCAGAGGGACACACCTTTCTAGAGACTCCTTCCCCACTCCACGTGCCTTCAGCTGGCAGGTTGGAGGGGCGACGCACCCTGACTTTTGTCTTTTTTAGAAGAAATTAGGTTGACATCACCCCCCAGCTACGTGCACGAGTGAGAACCCCCCAGTTCAGCTATTGCAGACTACGTCAGAATTAAACTCGCTTTTCCCCGGCGCTACGCAACGCGTCCAGGAGCGCGACACTGCAAACTTATCCTGACTCACAATCTTCCTTCCGTGGGCCCAGCAGTGGTACGGGCACCCCTCTCACCAAGCAGAAATAGAGTACGAGCTTACCTCGCCACCTTCTTGCTCGAGAGTCTCTTATTTGGGCTGCAAAATGAAGAAAAAAAAAAAAACAACAGGAAAGAGTTAGGAAAGCTGACAGTGGAGAGCAAGGGAAACAGGAAACTGCGAGCAGCCCGGGACAGGTCCTTGCTATGGCAGGGGAGCGCCCACGCGGCATGCACAGCCCGGCCACCCCTGGGAGAAGGGGAAAAGGCAGGCGAGGAACCCGCTGCTGTAATTAACAACCCGGCGATAATGAACTCAATGGAAGAACGCCACAGAAAACCTCACCGCCTCCAGCAACGGCATCCTCTCACTGGCTGATCCCTGTCCTGAAAGCTGATCCCCCAGGAAAGTGCTAATAATAGTCTGGTGGGCTTCAGCCTGGCGCCAAGAGCAGCCCGAGCACCCTGCAGCACCCAGCCCACCCTCCTTCCCCTGCCACCCCACCCAGAGCTCCCTGCCCGGCAGCTGGGGTACAGGGATCTCCTCCTGCCTGCTCACGGGCCCTTCCAGCCTTCTGCATGCGGCTTGGCCCTTCCCAAAGATTATTCTCACTATTCGGCTCTGGATCACCGGAGAATTGCTGCCAACTTGTAGCTCAGAGATTTTAGGAGCTGTTGATTGTGTCCCTTTGGGGATTTTAAGCGCAGGCACTGTTCTGATTGCTGGGGAGGGGGTATGAGCTACGAGCTCTCATTCGCACAGATAACTCACGGAGCTCAAAGGCCCCGGCTCCGTATGTGCCTGAGCCAGCTGCCACCATACCACAGCGGTCAGGGTTTGGCTAATGCTCAGAGTGACCCATGGTACCAACAGCCAAGCTCTGTGTTAGCCTGTCCCTGCCCCTCGGGACAGGGCTGTGGGCTCTCCCCACTGAGGAAACAACACCAGCAACAAAAAAAAGCCTTTTTCAGAAAGGGCTGCTTGCTAAGGTGCTCCTGCCAATGCTTGGGTCGTGACTGCTGCAGCTGCATGCCAGTGAAGAGAGCAGGGCTTGGATCTCCTTCCTCATCTTCCACCCAAACACACGCTGTCATCAAACAGGTGCCACCAGGACACAGAGCCGACACCAAGCTGTCAGAATGCCGGCAGTCAACCCAGCTCGAGCCCGAGTGGAGCAGCAGGAGTTGCTTTCCCTGGGGCTTAGCTCAGTTCAGAGAAAAAATAATAAATAAAATCATCTGGGAGCCCGTTCCTGCCTAGAGCCGCAATAATTATATTAAGTTCTTAGAAGGAGAAATTAAAAATAGCTGAGGACAATTTCCTTGGTAAAAAACCAAGGAGTGCCCCAGCAGGGGCTGTTGTCAGGGTTAGCAGCCCTCCTGTCTAAAGGGCATCACCCAAGCCCAGATTTCCAAGGAGCGCAAGAGCTGCTGCTGGCCGGGCTTCAAGGATGCTCGGCCCCCGCCCGAGGGGAGGAGGTCAGGCACTCAGGGTTGCCACTAATTGTAACAAGTCACGTGTGTCCTCAGCACGGGAGGGAGAAAAAATATTGTTCTCTGCAAACGGCTTGTTGGAAAGCAGTGCTTGGTACCTGCGGGGCTCCGGAGGGGACAAGCCCCACCCACTGCTGCTTCAAGGGCACTAAAACAAAATGTACTGTCGCAAAAGCAGCTCATCCCGAGCTGCTGGTAGGATTTCTTCCCTGCCTTCCTGTGCAGCAGCAATGCTGAGACCAGGCTCCCCACTTTCTTCCAGTATAAAATACTGTGTGTATGCCCACAGCCCTTAAGGGGGAGGCTGTTAGATGGCGGCTTAGGCTTCACTCCAGCCGCCGCCATCCTCTGAAGCAGGTGTCTTCAGGCTTTGCCTCCCAGGCTGCTCGGCCCAGATTTTGGTCCAGTTTCTGCTGCTTTCTTTGCCTTCAGTCTAGGACGTGTCCCCTGTGCTGAGGGCTTCACACTGCTGGTGACGCTGGGAGAGAACAACAGGTCCTAGCATGGCCCGCACGCTGTGCAGGGACACCTCATGTCCTAGCGCAGGAAGGGTGGGTGATGCTCCTTCCTTTGTGCAGTGGCACTTGGACCAAACTTCCAGCCAATTTGTGCATGGGAAGCCCTGAACACAGACGGAGGAATCAGATCTGCTCGGCCTGAGCTCAAAGGGCACATGTTCAATCAAAACCCGTGGAATTCCCACCACGACACCATGGGATGGGGAAACCTCCTCTGGAAATCACATCTATTACAGGAGGCTCCAAGGGGTTAGTTCAGCTTTGCAGGTAAATTTGGTGTAGAAAGCCTGAAATAAAGAGGGGCTACTGGTATATTCAGGTAAGTCCAGTGTTCTCCTTCCTAACTGCATAATCTGAGACCACTGAACCTCAAGGCCTCCAACAGCAAAGGCAATGATTTACCCAAGAAAGTGAAAGGGAATTACTTTCTCCATTACAAAAAAATAAATAAAATCAAGGTCAAGCTCCCATTTGTTTTCCAGTTCTCTTCCCCTAGCTATATAGCCCAGGAGAGTTCCCACAACACACTGTCCCTGTAGAGGATGGCTACAGACCAAGAGCATGACCACAACCTGGGCTTGGAAAAGCACACCAGATGCTAGAAGAATGATAATCATTACTGCCACCATCCTCCCAGCCAGCGGACTGCAAACAGGTCTGAAAAACCAAACCAACAGACAGCAATCACTCCCCACTTGCCAAAACCACCAGTGCATCTGCTGGCTGGCTGACCTCAAACGTTACATTCAAAAGCTCGTGACGTTCCTACGTGAAGGCCCCGGCATTTATCACGTCTAATGGTGGCACACCGGTGGGCAAGCAGCTGGTGAAGCTGGGTGAAAGGAGATTTTCACTGCTGCAAAGCGGGAGCATCTACAGGAGAGGTCCCAAGCCACAGAGAGCAAGCTGCTGTTTCCAGGTTACGGCTGCAGCCGGAGGACAGGCTGTACCTCCCCCTCCAGTTTAAACCAGCAACTCGGGCATTGCCTCCAGGCTGTGGCACAGCTGGCCACCAGACCTGGCAGTCCTTTCCTCGGTGACAGAAATACTGTACACAGTCAGCTTACGGCTTCAAGTCCTGATGCAAGGGCCGTGTTACTCGGAGTGTGGAGAAGCACCCATCACTCAAGCAGGACATGCAAAGAGGCTGCCCGGAGCAGAAGGGAAGACTCTCATTGACTGCCAGCCTCCATGGCTCAGGTTAAAGGGAACTTCTGCTCACCCTCTGTAACCTTATCACAGCCTTTACTACCTGGAGAGGCTCACTTCATTTGGTGAAATCTGAAATTCATCCCCTTTCACATCCAGAAATCAGAGAAGGCCCCAGCAAAAGAAAAGCTGTGCTGGACAAGGAGAGTCTTCCCTTCCAGAATATCATTCCCAACACTGAAATGGCCACACACAAGCCCAGTTACCTATTCCTTTCAAGATCATTCAGGCGAGCGGAAAGGTCCTCGAGGCGGTTGATTTGTTTGTGGCACTGGCTACAGTAAAACTCAAATGCTTCATCTGCGATAATGCTGTGCAGTTTCGCAGCGAGCGGATTGGTGCTAGAGAAATCACAAGGGTCATTTTAACAGGACAGAACAGACAGGGCTGATTTTCGGCCGTGGCTTCCACAAGCTGAGTGTACCTTGGGGCACAGCGAGCTACACGACTTGCTGTTAAAAAATTCAGGGCAGATTGGGTCACCTCCCACCTTGATTTTAGAAGCCAAATTGCAGTCAATGTGAAGTTACTACAAATTAGCAGGACTTTGATCCCCCTTCTCCCAGAGACTCGCAGCAGCTGAGCTTGGCCCATGTTGGCAAGCCCCTGGGCCCGCTGGTTCTTGTGGAGGACCCCCAAGAGCCCAGGCCAGGCAAGGTGCCTGCTTTCCACAAATCTACATGACTACAAAGTATATTTTCCAACATGATTTTCCAAGCAACCTGTCTGGAAAGGCTCTAGCAATGGTCCTGGTTTGCCCCAGTAAATGAAGAGGGATCTTGCACACCACTGGACCGGGCCCTGTGAGCAAGAGCCAGATCCTTGGGTGGGTCTGGCTCTGTTTCTAAAACAGAAGCTGTGCTGCTGTGGACCCACTGTTAGTAAGGCACAGGGGCAGATTTTCAATGCGAAGAGCTTTGGAGCTAAGCTAAAAAAGGTGGTTGCAGTTTAACCACTCTCTCCTACAAACTGGAGCACAGAGAAGCTGAAGCAGCAGCTTTGCCTCATTGTAGGGAACGTTGTTTGGCCAGGGCACACGGGGGTCTCTAGGACTCTGGGGAGATAATGGGTCCGATCAGCAGTTCATTTTCAGCTGCCAGCGTGGAAAACAAGGTGCCGAGGCATAACCCCACACTTGGCAAAGCAGGGAGACACTTCCCCCACCTGACGTGACTTGAGTAAGACCAAGTTTGGCCAAGGAATTCTGAGCAGCAAAGAGTTTGTGTTACTTTGGGGCCAAATATACACTGCAAATCCTTCCTGCAGGAGAACACGCTTCTGGAAGCCACGAACCTTAATCAAAGAAAGGTTAATAGTGAAAAAACAAAGCAGTTCAATAAGAAAGACAGGTAAAGGTGTGAGCAAACACAAGCAAGCTTCAAACCAAAAGGCATCCGAAAGGGGTAGTTAACCCCGTGATAGTACACACTGGTGAGTCCTGGCCCGGGAGATGCTGGGTGCACGGGACACTGCGGGAGGGGTCCCCTGGCTCAGCACCTTTGTGTAAGCCCTTGCTGATGCTTTTGGTGGTGGTGGGGTGTCAGCAGCCCAGCCACCCCCAGGGTCAGGCCTCTGAGTTTGTGCTGTCTGTACAGTATTTCCAAGCCCCCTTAGAACAGGCAACTGGCTAACAGTAAATTGCTCATTTCTTCCCATTCCTGGAAAAAAAAAGTAAATTGAAAAACATTTTCCCCTACCCTGTGGGGTAGGTCTGGACCCAGGATAATCATTATCCACCAGCAGTGAGCTCAGCTGCTCAGGCTTTGCGCAGGGTAAGAGGTGACAGAAGCTTTGTGGCACCTGGAAGAAGTGATGTGCCCTTTTCTGGGCTCTGCCCCCTGTTTGGCTGCACAAAAGCCTCATTCAGCAAGTTCTCCTTGCCCCTGCCAGGAGGCAGAACCAGCTCACCTGGCTGGGTGTAACCCTGGGCGAGATGCGAACCTGGAAATCTAACCAAAATAGGAAAAGGTGTATCAAAAATAAAAAAAAGGTGCAGAGGAGAAGCCAGAAGCCAGCCTGGCAACTCCTGGGGTGCGTGCAGATACACATGGCCGCTGGCTGCGTTGGTTGCTTGCCTGTTGAGTGGGCGAGAGCTCAACTGCGCTGCACCCCGGGGCATCCCCACCTACTCCCCATGGCGAGCTGCCATCCTTCCTGCTTCCTCCCTCAGCCCAGGGAGCAATGCTTCTCCTCCACAGGTCATCAGTGCTTTTGTCTGAGTTTGAGATAGAGCAGAACCAATTCTCTGTTCAGCAAGTTTGCTTTTCAGCTCGGTCTGTTCTAAGTCTCTACGCTGTCTGCATTTCCCAGCAGCTTTTTGCAGACAGTGCTGGCTTCTGGCAGCGATAACGCTCCATGTTTAGAGTTACTCCCAAGGGTTGGGCTGTGCAGAAAGGCTCTGGCTTATTCTTGCTCCTATGGAGACCAAGGTCACTGCTCAATCCTGTGCACTACATTGGGGTGCAGTAAGAAAGAGGTTGCACCTGTGTGGCCAGGACAAGGGATCCTAAACCGAGCAGCGAGGGATTCCATCTCATGTATGGCATGTTCAGTTCAACTCTCTTCTTCAGGGGACAGCATCTGAGGAGGACTCTGTCCCTTCGATCATGATCCATGTGTTCCTGAATCCAGGTCCCATCTGTTCCCGAGTCCAGTCTGGACTCTGTGGGAGTTCAATACTGGTTTTAGATATATTTGTTTATATTGCATTATTTTCTTTTGATTATCTTTTATTTTTATTATTCCTATTTCATTAAAGCTGTTTTAGTTTCCTTTTGCAATCCATAAGCCTCTCTCCTCTGTTCCCTTTCTCTTCCCCTTCTGGGAAGGTAAAGGGGCTAACAGAGAGCATCTGTCACTCATCCAGTGGCTTGCCCAGCCTCAACCCATGACAACTTACTGACACAGCACATCAGCAGCCCAAATGGGTGCACACAAGGAGCTTTTCCTTTCAGCTGCTGTTCGTTTCTCACCAAGTGTTGCAGAGACTTCTCCCAATAGATGGATGTGCCCTGGAAGAGGTGGCAATCCCCGAGGAGGGATCACAAACACACATATGCAAGGACTAAGCAGGAAAATGCAACACCCCATAGTATGCCCTGAAAGCTCTTGGTTCTTTCCTTAATCCTCTGGTGGAGATCTGGAGCTGTGGCAGAATTGATCGAGGTTATTCCCACTTGAATACATGTTTTTAAAGGGTGTGTGGAAAAGAGACTGCTTACAAGTGATATTGTTCCTTGCATTCAAACCATGGCCAAAATAAAAAAGGTTCAGCCTGAAACAGAGACATCCTGTAGTTCTTTCAGGTTTCCTCTAAGTTTAAACGCACTGGGGAGGCAGGGCCGTGTCCAGAACAGCAGCACGACTGCAGCACGCGAGCAGCTAAGGGCCTTCGCACACACCCCGGTAACCCAAGGTAAGGGCTAGACCTGCAAGGCATGAGGAAATCCTCCATTTCAAACAGAGCCGCATTCTTTACTCGGGAGGTTTCACAGGGTTTGTCTGCAGCCTGCCTCCCCAGCAAGCCCCAGCAGCGAGTCTCCAGCGTAAACCACCACGAGCTGCGTGGCCACGTGCCGAGCGAGCCCCTCCCGGCAGAGGAAAGGTGCTGCAGAGCATGATCTTGTGGATAAGATTCAAAGAGAGCAGCAGAGGGGAGATGGTGCCCTGACAGAGCAAGATTGGAACACTGGGAGCGTAGACAACCCAGGAGCTCCAACTGATATTAAAGAAAGAGTTTAACTGATTGCAAAGCTCCTTTAGATTAATATTTTCTTGCCAGGAGCCTTCTGGACCAGGTTGGAGGCCCACCCTTGGAGAGAAACTCCAACAGCAAGGGTGGTTTCTATCCGAGTGTGCTTCCCACACTGCAGCACCAGTACAGACAGCTGTACTTGGTGTTTCTGTACAGCACAAGCAAAGGATGAGTGTGGAGGAGCGACGTGTCCTTTTCCCTGCGAGGTGTCCCATCACAGCAAGTGCTGGAGCACTGGTTTCTGAAGTCATGGCTTAGGGATGATTTATACCAACACTCTCCTATGGCAGGTTTGCTTCACATCTTCAAAACTGCTGCTGCACCGGTGAAAAAGTCAGCCACGATGTGCAGCAAAGCACACATTGTAGAGATTGGACAGCAGCTCTTCCCTGTCTGCCCTGTGCAACTGGAATTGCCCAAACTCTACAAAGGGCTTTGGGAAGCTGGAAGAAAACAGGCAGACAGCAAAAAACCAAAAAGCTGTGACAAGTCTATATTGCTGCAGAGAGTCATAGACATGTTTCATTTCACAGAAAAGAAGTCTGTTCTGGTCTTGAAGACAAGAGTGTGGCTGTCAGGGACACTCTTGCCTCGCACAGGGATGCACTGTCTGATGAAGAAACATGTCCCCGGTGTTATGTCTCATCACTGAGACTTTGTGGGCTGCAGCCACAGATGATCATTCCAGCTTCTAATTTTTTCCTTAGAAAGTAAGTACTGATGGGTTTTGTTCTGTCATTTGGTCCACCCTGCCCAGGCTGGAACACCAACATTTTCCTGGTTTCAGATTCTAATGCAAGGAGAACAGGAAAATGCCGCCACCTGCTCCTTGCTCCACGTATCCCTTAGGCTGCCTAGAGAGGGAAGGCTGCTGCTGCAGCTTGTGTGAGTCCACCCGAGCATCACGTCAAAGCCAAAAACACGAGTACAAGAGAGAAAGAAAAAAACCAAACATCATCCAATAGGACCATGGGCAAAGCTTCATGGTGGTTTCCTCTGCTAGAAAGTTATGTGAGGAGCGACATCCTCAACGGGGGACAGGGAAAGGGACACATGTGCAATGCAGGCTGCTCTTCTGCCCGCTGCTGGGTGTTAGTGCCTCTGGATGGGAGGGTGGGCAATAGTCTGGGAAAGACTGAGGGAGGCAGTTCCACCTCCCAGCAGATTATCCTGTTGTGCCCAAAGGAACTCCCTCTTGCACACTGACTAGTGTGCAAACCCAAAGGAAACAACTCTCACACACAAAGCACAGGCGAAGACGCTTAAGTCACGGAGATCGGTTAAACCATGGCCAGCGCTGCGCTGAGCATTACCTGGGAGAAAGGAAGGAGGTGCTGTTAAAGCTGCTTTCCCCATTACACAAGCTGTCCGAGAACAAATCTGCTTCATTTCCTTCTCCATAATCTTCAAAATGCTCCTCTCCACTAATGACTGTAACGATGGAGTGGCCGAGGTCCGAGCCCAGGGGCAGGTCGTGCGGGTGGGACCTGTGGGAGCAGAGGGGAAGGTGTTAGAGGGCGGCCACTGCAGCAGCCTTTCCAATGCCATCCAATCCATCCACCTGCCGAGAGACCTCCCATTTCAGCAGACCAGGCTTGCTGCTCTTTACAGAGCGATTCACCCTGTGACTTGAACTCCGAAGGGACGTCCCAGGCACCTCTAGGAATCTTGCAGCCATTTGTTTTCACAATAAACCAGTGGTTTTTCATGCAAGCTCCTCTGGCAGCAGCAACACGGGATTTGGGGGCAGGCAAAGTTACAAGACAGCACCCAGGGTTGGTGGCAGGCCCTTGCTCAACACGGGCACAACTGAAAACCAGGGCAGAGAAAAAGCTCAGCATGTCCCAAACACACACTAAATATGTTTTGAGTTAACAACCTCAGCCTATGAGCCGGGCTCCACTCGTTTATTGCTGTATAATCCTATCAAGAGCCCAGCACCAAGGTTTAACACTGTAACTGTGCCCTCCCATGACACAAATGCCCAAACCTGGCAGCCACAGAGCCCTTGGCAAGACAAAGGAGCCCTTTCCCTGCCTCTGCTGGGAAGATGCTGTCCACCCTTGGTGCAGGGGATGCCGTTCCATGTGCCTTTAACACTGGAAGCTTCAGCCTAACCCCTGAGCACACCCCGCACAGGTCCCGGGATGTCCCTTGCTCTGGAAAGACACAGCTCAGCACAGAAGTTATCTCTTCTCTTGGTGTCTTTTCCCATGCGCAGGGTTGTACATACTCAAAGCACCACATGACCCCTCTCAGAAGATCTTCCTGCCCTGCAGTGCAGAGGCTTTAAAGGTTAAACTGGAGGCAAAAAGACAGGGGGGATGTGTAAGAACCAGGCTGTGGAAACAGCCCACATGTCTGTGAGCCACAGGTATGTGTTCTGGGGGGACTAACACTTCTCTCCAAACCCCAATGCTAAAAAAAAAAAGAAAAAAGATGGCAATATTGTAAAACCTGCTGTATCAGGCTATGCTCCCCTCCTCATCCACGTGCCGGGAAGAGGAAAAATAGGAGATGACTAGATTGCTGTACTCAATCAGAAAGAAAAAAAGATTACAGATAAGCCATTTATGACAAAAACCTGCACCATCTGAAGGATTTGCCCTCATCCCGCTAATAAAAACATGTCAACCCTCCAGCTAAACCAGCAGCAGATCTCTATTTAACCGCAGACGAGTCCAGTCCAGCTCACGGGCAACTGAACATCCTCCTTGTGCACTTGTGAAGCTCTGTTATTCCTGCAGCAGCTCCACCACGATCCCATCCTCCCGGCAGTGAGTCAGAGCATCGCCGAAAGCATCGGAAAGCTCTCCAGGAATAGAAGGCAGGGGGTGGAATTTTGAACTTGCAAACAAAACCCAACCGCCGATCTCTAAATTTGGGGCTGCGGTTTGACGAGCGTCGTCCAGAAGCAGATCTGATCAGGCACCTGGAAACCCTCACCCAGCCGGGGATGCTCCGGGCGATAAATACTACAAGTATTTTATATGCACCTCCTGAGACTCTAGCAGTTCCAAGATCCAGAGTCCAAGTAATCTTGCTACACACTTATGCTCCATCCACCTAAGGTATGTTGAGCTTTAGCAGCTCCTGAAAAGCAGGGTTCAAGCTGTGCCGGTTGGATTGTACCTCCTGACTGTCCCCTGCAACAACTCCAGGCACTAGAGGTATAAAACTGTTGTGCTGACTGGTGTTTGATGGCACCAAATCCAGCCCTCAAAAACTTGGGAATAAAATTCCAGAAGTTTCCATCTCAAGCCTTCCAAATCTTTAAGCCAAATGAACTTTTTCCTTGTTTGTTTGTTTTTTGGCTACCTGGAATTTGCAGACATTTCATAGACCAGGGCACCGCTGTGCTTGGACAGAGCACCCAAAGGACACTCGACCTCCCCAAGCCCACACTGTCAGAACCCCAGAAGCCTCAAGAACCACCTAATCCTAAGAGAATTCCCCAAGCAAAGCATTTTGTACCTACAGGCAGGTGAATCTGAGGCACGTCATTCTGCCCAGAGGCCGAGAGTGCACACAGGCTGCCATGGCTCCTCCGGAGACCCTCTGCTCGGTGTGCAGGGAGTTCAGCCACCGATTATATCCCGATTTAACTGTCACTGAGCTGAAGGCACCCGGATGAGGTGAGCCTAGCCAGCTAATCTCATTTCTTCCCTAATCCAAAGCACCCTTTCAGCCCTGGCACTGAGCGTCCAGCAACGCTGATCGCTCGCTGCATCTCTGACAGCCCCAGATGTGTTTTTGGGGTGGGAGGGAAGCCCAGTGCTTTCTAAAAGCAACTGGAACTGTAAGTAATCGCCAGAGCACCAGGCCTGGGTGCTGTGTTTTTGGCCAGAATAATTCTGTGCGTTAGCAGGGGTAAGCAATGACACGTCCAGAGGTGTCAGTGCAGAGTGGTGCTCTTGGGTTATTATTTAAAGGAGTTCTTCCCTCCCTGCCTGCCTTCACCGCATCCCAGTTTCACCCAAAAACCCCAACTTTTCCTGCAAAATCTAGGAAATGAGGTGGGGCGAGGAGCAGTTTTGCCAGCAGCAGCTCAGACACAGGGACATAGATCTTGGCTCACACTTTTGTGCTTCAGGCACAGGTTTGAAACTAGTTATTACAGGAGGTGGTTGCACATCAAAGGGCGCACACGTGTTTAGCAAAAACAAGAATACACTGAGTTCCCCTCCTGACTTGAAAATTATACGTTGAGTTTCTGGCTTAAGCGATAGATTAAAAACTGCAAGTATTTCAGGTGTTTGGATCATCCGAGAACTTATTTTAGAGGTTAAAGATGCTAATGAGGGTACAGAAGTTCTCCCAAGGCAAGTAACGATTAACTCAAAAGAGACTGCCAGGCCCAGCTCCAAAACAGCCTACGCGTGGTGCGGCCTAATTATTATCATTATTCTTAAAGAAGAGCTATTTTGGTCCTGCATGAAGTTACAAATACAAAGAACAAACTAACCAGTTTCAGCAAGACAGGCTCGGCCTTCTTCGTTTTCAACCCTGAGGCTGCGTCTCCCTCGGTCCTCGTTTGCTCCCGGTTTGCGGAGTTCTCTGCCCCGCAGGGTGTTTTGCTCCTGACCTTTCCCACTCACCCGTTCTCCGGCTCCTCGATGGGATCCGTGTACTCAGAGTGCACGGTGGAGTCGATGGCACTGTCCGTTTCTACTTCGTCGTGCATCTCGTGATGTACCAGTGTGCTGGTGTCCTCATCGGTGAAGGTTTCGCACTCGCTGTACGTGCTCTCCGAGCCCATGTAAGCGCTGTCGGTCACCTCATTTGCCTGGTAAAAAACACAAGAGAAAGAAAAAAAATAAGAGTAGACCTCCACGGTTTCATGACAAAACACGCACGGGGCAGCTCATTTCTGCTGCATTGCATTTCCAAGCACAGAAATCCAAGCTCCGAAACCCAGCGTGAGCCGTAACCTGCACCCAGGTCCTGTCTCCAGGACAAGGGCCATGCACGGCCCCAGGGTGCACCACGGCCTTTGGGCTGGGTGGGCTTCACCACAGCAGGGTTTGGAAAGCAGAGTATGGAAATATATTCTAAATAAGAGTTGGAGGGAGGTTTTGGTGCGAGTGAGTATGGATTTTTCGGATCCAGGAGGGATTACCTGCTGCTTACTCAGCTGTTCTGATCACCGCTGCTTTCACCCGCTCCATTTTAAGAGGGCTCATTATTAAGCTGATTTCTTGGAAAAAAGCACCACTCGGAAGTACCAGTTAGCCTTTAAAGCACTTTCCCCTCCTGTCTAGCAACACAAGGGCACCTTCCACTCCTCAACAGAAAATAAGCTGGTTTGTAAATCTTCATTACAGTGCCTGGTTTGCAGGGACTGCAGCAGCAGGACACCCCACTCTCCAGAATTCAGCTGGAACAGCATCTCAAATATGTTGCACTGCTTCCCCACAACGGTTGCCTGCAGCAGGCTCTAGGGAAGCAGCAGGGGGTGGTTTCTGTGAGCATGGATACTGGTTTTCCTCCAGTTCAGCCCCTCAGGCAGGTATTCATCATTAACGCTGCCTGATTGCTCCTACACATGGGCAGGGATGGTCTTCCCAGGACACACATGGTGCTGAGCCTGGAGCCATCCCCGTGTTCAGAGGAGAGACGTGGAAGCACCAGAAGAAACACCCGCCTAAAGCAAAAGCTCTTGTCACCCAACAAAACGCCAGCTCATTTCCCAGTATTTACGGGATTTCCCCAGCACACCTCAGAACACATCAAATCATTTTTGACTCTGGGACCTCAGCTGCGGTGGGATCTGTCAGTGCTGGTGCAGAGCTCCAGCTGATCCCTGTCAGCAGAGGTAATGGGAGCCCTCCTGCCTGCCTCCAGAGAAAAAGATGCTCATGAAAAGCCATCCTCTTAGGGTGCCCAAGCCCTGGCCCAGGCTGCCCAGAGAGGTTGTGGAGTCTCCTTCTCTGCAGATTCCAAACCCACCTGGACAATGTGATCCTGGGCCCCCTGCTCTGGGTGACCCTGCTGGAGCAGGGGGGTTGGACGAGATGATCTCCAGAGGTCCCTTCCAACCCCCACCACGCTGGGATTCTGTGATGTTTTATCTGATGTTTTATCTGTTTTATGCCAATGGAATCAGACTTGCTCAGCTGCTGGTACACCCCCTCCAGCATGGCAGCAGGAAAAGCCACAGCGTTTTGACCACAGGCACCAGCACAGAAGCAACCCTCTCTTCCTCTGCCAGAGAGCACAGAGAGCACCTTTCAGTGCTTTTTCCAAGGATTTTTGAGAAAACGAGATCTCTCAAAGCACTGTATTAGAGCAGCTGGAAACAAAATACACAAACATGCTGTCCTTGTGACAGCAGAATGAAAAATTAGATTTGAGCTGTTCATTCAAAGCAGGGTATGTGTAGGACAGGGTGGAACAGTCCTGCTCATTTCTGCAGACATTGCCCTCTGGTAGAAGGGCAGCTTTTAAGTCTGAAGAAGAAGAACACCAGACCAAGAGAGACAAATGTCCTGCTGCCATCATGTCACCTACACCTGGCAAAAGCTGCTCTCACCAGCCTGATTCTCCTCTTTCTGGTAAATATTCCAAAGAACAAGTACAGAACTTCAAGACACAACACCTCACTTTGTTTCACACGCAAACTCCCAAGCTGCCTGTCGAGGTGGAGAACATCCCCTGCCCTCCCCTCATCTACCCAGCCACACCACCCTACAAGTCTATCAGAGCCAAAGTCTAAAGTCAGCAAAGATGGGGATGTTTGAGAGAACTCAACGCAAACTGAGGAGAGGCTGCTGTGGCAAACAGCAGCTCTAGGACAGGAGGAAGGTGGCTTTCATTAGCCTTCGAGACAAAAACAAAAGCCTTCTAAACCCCTCCCTGACACTTTAAAAAGCCTATATCCAGCAAGACTACTTATGTACCTAAAGCTGGGGACTCGCTTAAGTGCTTTACTGGATTTGTGCTGCGCTTCCTAGAAACACTGTTCATGCTCTTAATGCTCGAGCAGAAGCAGGACAAAGGAGATTTGGTAGCAGAAGCTTGGGCTGCCTGCCTTGCTCTGAGGAAGGTGTGCTCCAGAAATTCCAGTGCTTTTCCAGACTATCTGCAGCATACACCAAGTTTAGGAGAGACCAGCCTCTGCCAGGAGGGAAGTCCTGGGGACCTAATGTAACAGAGAGGGTCCAAGAGGTGACAGCAGAGAGGACCCAAGAGGTGACAGCAGTCACCCCCATCTGTGGATTTCCCTGCATGCTTCACAGCAATCCTTTTTGCCTGTTTGCAAAAGGTCTGATGCCAAACTGGAACTAACTTTGCTTGTGGACTCCAAAGTAAATGCTGCTGGTTTATTTTTTTTAATATAAAAAACCTCCTTCCCACTGGAAAAGCTTAAATTTAAGTATACATTGCAGTATATTTCTACATAGGAAAGGCAAGAGGAAATGGCCTCAAGTTGCACCAGGGGAGGTTTAGGCTGGACATGAGGAACAGTTTCTTCCCCTTGAGGTTTGTCAAGACCTGGCCCAGGCTGC
>WTSP01009113.1:0-29249 GCA_025331215.1 Actenoides lindsayi
CAAAGATGATTAAGGGAATGGAACATCTCCCTTATGAGGAAAGGCTGAGGGAGCTGGGTCTCTTTAGCTTGGAGAAGTGGAGACTGAGGGGTGAGCTCATTAGTGTTTATAAATACATAAAAGGTGAGTGTCAGGAGGATGGAGCCAGGCTCTTCTTAGTGACATCCAATGATAAGACAAGGGGCAACAGGTGCAAGCTGGAACATAGGAGGTTCCATACAAATGTAAGGAGAAACTTCTTCACAGTGGGGGTGACAGAGCACGGCAACAGGATGCCAGGGGGGTTGTGGAGTCTCCTTCTCTGGAGACATTCAAAACCCATTTGGATGGAATCCTGTGTGACCTAATCTAGGTGATCCTGCTCTGGCAGGGGGTTTGGACTAGATGATCTTTCAAGGTCCCTACCAACTCAAAACATTCTGTGATAGACAAAGGCTGGAGGAAAAATGAAGTGATAAAATTACTTGTCCATAGTTACTTAGTGGCAGAGCTGACATAAGAAGTGCTCCTTTTCTAACTCCAACTCCAGGGCCCCTTTACTAGACTAAATACAGTAGCAACACCCAGGTAGTTCAGGATACAATTTGGTTTACTAACCACAGACAAAAATAGTTAAAACGTATTACATTATAAAACATAGTAGAAATGATAAATACGCTTATTTACCAGCTAATCAATTACTCATATGAAGCATAAAAAGCGGGTCGGAAAAAGCCTGGTGTTGGCAAACTGCAGTGTATCTCCCTCTTTATAAGTGGGAGCAAAGTTGGCAAGCTTCCATTTTAAAAAAATGGAAGCATCTCTAAAGCAAAGCATCTCTATCTACTTCAGGAAAAAAAATGTATGATACGATAAAAAAATGTATGCTAAAGCATAAACCAAAATCTACTAGACACCACTGTCTCTCTGTAGTCTGTTAATAGCCTAATCACAACTTCTCCCAATACCATTATTAACTTCTGAGCAAGTCTGCAAACTTTTGGAGCATGTTTCTTAAATAGATGTTACATTGTCATATGTAAGATAAATGTCACTGTCTACTTGCTAATACATCCAACCATTCTTAAGTACTGGTTTTCATGACTCCAACATAACACTATCTGAAAATATTTTCCACTTTGAAAATGCATATGATGGCACTAATTTGAATTCAAGTCCAGTTAAAATATGGGGGAGTACGTAGTGCAGAGCAAAGAAGCCACTCGGAACACAGGTTTTGAATCCTGTCCAAAAGAAAAAAATAACCTTTGAAACTATGAAAGTAAACTTTCTAAGCAGCAACTTTTCCTATGGTTTGCAGAAGGCATTGCAGTAACCACGTTAAAATGGCAATGGCACATTCAGAAGCCACCACCCTCCATCCAGCTCACATTTCACTGAAGACTTTGCTTGAAAAAAAACCTACTGTGCTTTTTTGATAGATACACCTGGTTCTCCACTTGTTATTGACATACTACTGAAAGCTCAGTTTGATGAAGTTAAACACTGAGGAAAGCAGTTAGAAATGTACACAGAGCAAGGGTAATCGAAGAAGTGCAGCCTGACAATCATAAAACACCTCACAACACAAGAACAGGAAGACAAAAATAACGATTTTTAACTGAAAGTTCTGCAGTTCCATCTTTTACATTGATTTGTACTGAGTTGCACATCTAGGATAGGAAATTGTTTTCCACCTTACAGAAATTTAACTCCTTCTCAAAAATGAATGCATTCTGTTTGAGCCAAACAGAAATGTTACAACAAGTATTGAGTATTTAGGGGGGAAATCACAAAATATATAAACTTGTAAATAAGAATTCTTCCTTAGATAGGCTGCTCTATTCACAGTGCTTTTTGCTAAAAAACCAGCAACAGAAAACTCAAAGTTAGAGACTGTTTAATCATCATTCTCAAGGTTCTAAAGAATGTCATCCATGACATTACTGAAATATATCCCTAGGTAGTTTCCTAATGTTCACACTTTTGATGACTTTACATATTATGATATCATTATGATAAAACAGGGACTAGCAAAAACCTACCACTTCTTCAGTTAATAATGATTTCCAACCCTTATTTAAAAAAAAAAAAAAGTATCTTATCTCATCAAGCTTTGTTACACACCTACCAAATTCCTGTTCGTAGTAAGCCGTATGACATTGTATAATAGCCAAGCTAAGTACTGTGACTGAGCTTCATCAAGTTGTGCTTGGAACTGGCAGCCATTCAGCATTCAGACCACAGTTCAATTTACAGTTTTGGCAACTCTTTCCAGGACATTTTCCAAATTCTTGCTACTGTCTTTCAGACAAAGTGCCTCTTAACAATGAGTCAGTGAACTTGGACACCAGATGCTTCACTCCTTGAAAAAAAAAAACAAATCACAAACCACTTTCAGTGCACCACTAATGGTCACTGAAAACCAGCTTCTTCAAGGTAATGTTTTCACAAACTTGTTTTACTGCACTAAAGATGTCACTCCCTTGCATAATCCCTTTTGATGAACAGCATACTGAACGGTTGCTGTCGGTTAGCAGCCACTTTAATGCTCAATATAGAATATAGCAACCTCTTGGAAACTTGTAGTCAGTTACTTGCTGACACCTTCAGAAATATGTGGGATATTGTCCTTGATATTAAATCATCTAAGGCTTTTTTTTTTTTGCTATGCTGTACAATTTTCTTGCTGTCAGGGATGTCTTCAAACACATTGGTAAAAGCAGCAATAACCTTGTTGACAAACTCACCATCCAAAAGAGAGCTACTGAGTTTTATAGTGCCGTGTAGAAACTGGAATTGTCTTCTGTCTCTTGGCTTCAGTCTGTGGACATCTTGTAGTCCAACAAACCAGCACAAACTGCACAAGTGCCTTTAGAGAGCTTTCTTCTGAGTATGATATCAAGCACAAACCAATCTAATTTTTCAGATAGATGACAAATGACAGATGACATATTCATGGTCATACATTCTGCTCTGGAAGACAAAATTACAAGTCCAGACCATTCTTCAGCCATCTGTAAACATTTCTCTTTTTCCTCCATGAGGGATTAATACTCTCCCAGTCTGTTAGCATAGCCAAGAACCATCCCTGAAATAATTCTTCCAAATATAACTGAATTAAAAACAGAGGATTCAAAAAAACAATTAAAACTGTTTAAAAGAACTGGAAATTACGTTTTCAATGAAATTAAGGTTTCAATTATAAATACATTTCTGCCTTCAGAGCTGATGGGTGGCATGATGACAAGTGTTCCGTGTATTAGCATTGTTGACTGTTACAGATCCAAGACAGATACAAGACCTGACACCAGTCTCAAGCCACAGGGAAGTAACTTCAGTTGCAAGAGTAAATATTTGTTGAATTGGAGCCTCAGACATCAACATTATTGTGAATGAATAGCATAGTGGAAACATCCGAATTTGATGTACAGTGTTAAGTGAAATTTTTGTAGGGAATATTTACAAGTAAAAGGACTGGATGTCTTTCTCTGAAATTCAGAGATGGAACAAAAAAATACAACACAATAAACCACAAGTCCTACTTTACTTGTTACTTTTGAGAACATTTCTTTTAGTCTTTTTGTAAGGATTTGTATCCTCAAATTCGTACATTTCTCCTCCACTGAATCAAAAGTGCTAAAATAAGGCAGTTTCTGCTCAAAGCAGTGTAATACACCAGGTCTCTACTCAAAGGGATAAATAAATTCATTGGACTAACACCTCAGATCTGCTCCTTCTGACTCATAGCCAGATACTTAGTTTTCTAGATTCTAGCCTGTCAGGGCAATTTCAGAACCTTGGCTTCTTGACAGACCCCCGTTTTCACTTCTCTAATCGTATCTCTAGCTGTAACTCAAGGGAAATTATGTCAGACAGCTGATATTTGGACCTGTTGTCCCTGTGTAAGCCAGGGTGGAATCCAGTCTGTAAGACTAGACAGGCCAATAGGATTATTGGTATAGTAATCACACAGGATGAAGCCATCATGAGCCCTGGGCACTTTCTTTTTGTCCCTTTGAGAACCTAAGATGAGGAACATAATGACAAACTGATTGCAGTAAAGTTGTGTATTTTGTGAGGTTTTGATAATTAGCTGGAGAAAGTATTTTAAAATAACAAATGTTCCATTTATGCTTTTAGTTTTCACGTATATTACATTTTGCTGTGAGCTACCATATACAGACTTTCTGTAAATTTAAAGCATAAGACACCTCCAGTAGCTGATGATAGCATAGAGCTTTGGGCCTGATGGTAACTTAGAGATTGACTCCTCACTCTCTGCACACCTATCCCTCAAGGAAACTAGGAAGAAACTTCCTACCAGATCTTGAGCTTCTTTGTAACTCTGCTATTAGGTATCTCACTGCACAGTGGTGCCAAATAGTTAAACAGATTCCATACTCTTCTGCTTTCAGGTTATTTTTATGCAAGGAATCAGCTCTAGAGGTCATTCAGCTACCTTGTAATTACTAGTTTTTTCTCTACCTATGGCACTGGGAAACTGTTCCTCTTTGGCTCCCTTAATAATAATGTGAAATATCATCCTTATAAATAAATGCTTTTAATAAGATTTAGGTTCAAGAAGAGGTGAACTAAAAACCACTGTCAAAATTTGAACTACCTTCTTTCTAACGGATTGATTTATTCTAAAATATTTCTTTTCCCAGACATGTCTCTTGAGAAACCAGAAGAGGATGGAGAAAAGTATAATGCAGGCCAGAGACACACATGATGAGATGAGAAAAGTTATGAATAAATGAGTGGGTAAGTAAACCAAGGTAAAGGGCATCTTAAAGATGTAGAATTCTGCTGACTATAGGGCTCATTAAAATAAGAAGAGAAAAAAATTGTAACTCGTATATTTGGACTGAAAGTATGATTAGTATAGGTAACTGAAAATGGAAATAAAACAGTAATTTTATAAATACAAGATACAGAAATATAACCTTTATAAGAGTGAGACATGGTATTTGCAATGATTTGCAGATGTATTAAAAAATATAGATGTAGTTACCATCTTTTCCTTAAATGATTGTCAGAAATGTAAAAGTGCAAGTAGGTTGACAAGCATTTAAATGGTGATTATAGGTTAAGTGACATAGTGCTGCTGTGCATTTTCTTAATTTATATTAGCAAGCAAATAGGAAAATTACTTTTCCAAGTCTCTTGTATATTCTGATGGGCTTCTCACCTTCTTTAAAGTTGCTATAATTGGATACATTTTGAGTGATGGTGTCCACTGGTCTTAATGCTTTTCTTGACAATTCTAGGTTTGACATACGCAATTCTATGCCCAAATAAGTTACAAAGTGAGTTTGATGGAAAAGATTGCATCATAAGGATAGAAGTTTCTGCACCTACTGACAGTGGGTCTCAGAAAAAAAACGATATTTGGAATACAAATGTGTTTTCCGCAGGACTCACAGCACTGAGAATCTCTTTTCATTTCTCATTTTCACGTTATCAGAAGACTACCAGAAGATATTTGAAAACTCTATGTTAGAGGGTCAGAATGCATACATATAAACTACTAAGAAAAAAATGAAAGGGTAAAAAATATCTGACACTGAAAAATCTTCATGTACCATGGTAATTAATAAACTAATAAAGAACCTGTGAAAAGCTTAAGTCTGCTCCATACAAGAAAAAAATTCTAGCAAGTTATATGTAAAACCACAATAATGCAAATCAAGAGTTTGGAGAAGACATGACAGCTAAATATAAAACTTTAAAATACATTTTTAGGAAACCTGCCAGGGGTTGTACAGAGTGATCTGATGATCACAGTGTAAGACAAATGTCCATGAAAGACACAGCCATGTTCACCATGGACATCTGGGAAAGTTATTGAGAATGTTATTTCCAGGTAACACACTGAAGGATTTACCTCCAAAAGAAATATTAATGCAAAGAGCTTGCAAAACGCATGAACAGTAACAAACTGCCACAACCAGATGGTATTAACCCAGCAATCCAAAGTAACTTAACAGAAAATAAACTCTAAGTACAAAGTGCAACCTCCCACTTAAATCTGCCTCTGTACCAGAGAACTGGAGGATAGATAACTATGAAGTAAAAAAGAAAAGAAATAAATAAAATAAATGCATTTGATCAGAAGAATTTAAGCCTTGAAATGTTCTGCTGCAGAATTCTGAAGAAGCTAAATGTTCACTCTACTTCAAAAACCAATTGAGAAAATCCATAGAAGAAAAATCCATACTTTCTAATCATTCTATTTCTAGGTCAGTAAGATCAGGGGTGCAAATAGGTTCTGAAAAAGTAGTGTGGGAGAGCATCAATACATGCTTGTATTTGTGGGTTTGCCTATGTATCACAATACAGACAGCGTTCAAGATAATACTGGGAATACTGGGTTATATGAACATTCTGTATGATCTGTTTAATTCATCCTTATTTATTTATATAAGGATTTTCTTCAAATAGAGATCTATTTGGCACTGGAAATTCTACACTAGTTAAGTTTTTTTTAAACAAAGCTATTTTTCCAAAATTCCCTAATGAGGCCACTAAGGCACTTCACACAGGCACAGAAAAGATCCTAATGGATTCAGAGGACTCTAAATTAATGTAAATTCATGCTGTGTTGTCACAGCCAAAGAGTTTAACACAGAGTCCTGTTACATAAGATACAGTGAATCTGTGACAGATTAAGATCATTCTGTCTTTACATGATTCCAACATTCTTCCTGGGCCTGGAAAAATGAGTTAGGTGCTTATCCATCAGAGAGTCCAACAGCTCATGCTAGTCTTCAGTGGTGATTTAACCTATAACCCTCAACTAACACAGCCAAGCATCCCTGCTGTCAGCTCTGCAGGGGAACCAGCAGCACCTAACTGGGGCAGAGAGATAATAATGGAAGTATTTTAAGCATCATTGTAAGGATTCACCAGAAGCTAATCTGTCAGTGTATTAGAAATCAATATTTTGTGATCTCTCTGTTGTTATAGAGTGGGTACTTTGATGTATTTCTCTATATTCCAATTTTCTTTTGATGAAAGTTTACAAGAGTAAATTTATTTTCCTGTTGAATCACTTTTGTTCTTTTATAAAACACGCATTTACATGATAGAGCACCAATTTTTTTTCTTTTTATTTCTTTAGCAATGGGAATTAAAAAAATTATATCGCTACACAGAAATTTCCATTTTTATTTCTTTGGCAGGTTTGCAACTGTCAGAGCCAATTATTGCCTTCAGCTACTCTGTTCCATTAGATTTTTTAACATATTTTTCATAAATATACACAAAAGGAAAAAACTGTGCTCTGCCCTGCTTTCCTCTCAGCTGGGGGAGAACGGAATCAGATTTAAAAAAAAAAAACATTTTTGCAGTCTGAAATAAAACTGGAGAAATATACTGAAACATAGTTGCAAGAAAAAAAAATAGTACTCTGTTACCCATAATCCAACTTGCCCTCTTTTGACTTGTTTGGAATATGAAGAAGAAACAGACACGCCAGAGGCAGAAAAACTGTGGAATTGCCTAAAACTTCAGATGTAGAGTTTCTGATAATTTCAGCAAAACTGTGTAAACTCTCCTGAGAACACAGCGAGCTTTGGTATCTCTGCAATGTTAAAGTAATGGAGATTACAGGAGTTGTATTATACTGCATACATAATGCATAGGTGTCTTCTGTATATGCATACACTCATACTATTATTTTTCATTGCAGTTGGCAATTTTGCTTCACTGCAAATTACTGAAGCTTTCTGTAGTAAGAATAAAAATGTGGAGCCTCAAATTAGCTGGTATGATTTCAGATGTTGTGCAGAACAGTTACCAAGTAATATCTGTATTTTTCTAAAGGTTCTTGACTGCTGCCACAAATTCAGCATTCCCATTTCAAAATCTTCATATAACCTGAAGAGTCACTCTGAGGAACAGCAAACTACTTTTCAACAATTCCACTGTCTGGCCTAAGACAAAACCACTTTGTTTTTTCACTATGCCCCTGCTACTGCTGCTACAGAAGAAAGGACAGTGAGGATAGAGAGTTTCGTATTGGTGTAATATAAGCTCTATATTTCATTACTTTTATTAATTTGCATTTGTTAATTTGCAGAAATAGTTAACAGGGAGAAAAAAATCTCAGTAGTACAAAGCTCCTAAGTAAATATGACACAAAGCTGCCATTGCATTGTTAAAATAACCTGTTTCAGTTTCCTTAAAATGGAATTACTTGCATATTCTTGTGACTAATCCCCAGGGAAACTCCCTGTGTAGCATATGCATAGGTGAAACTGAACTATTGTTAATGGTAAGTTAAAGTCAAGCTAATCAGAAGTAGATTCTTGAAGAGTAGTTGAGCCTTTGTTTTAACTCATAACTTCTGGGAAAAAACAGTCAAAGCCCAGAGGCTGATAAAGTGAATAAAGTGTACAACTTAAGGAGGAAGAGACATATGTACAGCTGAAAAACTCTACTAACAACTCCTTCAATTAAATCAATAAATCTCCCAACAGCATGGGAGAGAACAAAAGTGATTTAGTAGTCAGGAGTTAATCTAGAAAATCTACCATCTAATCAATGTGAAGTTGCAGACTTAGAAGCAAATGCTGTCTTAAGCTACTAAAAAAAAAAAATCTGTGTACTTTGCCATTTCCCAAACCTTCAAAAAAACCACAGTTTCAGGGGAAGGTGCTGGGGAATGGGCAAGAGTTAGAGCCCTTATTTTCATACCAAAGCTTCTAGAAAATCAGGGCATCATATAGAGAGAATCAAAATTACCAAGGGAAAAACAGGCTCACATTTTTGATAGGGAAAACCCATATTTTAGAATTTATGGAGCACTGTAACAATTTGATGGTGTCTGTAAAGAGAGGGATGGCATGCAGGGAAAAAAAAAAAAAAAAAAGGAGTAGCAGAAATTATGCATTTTTCATATGCAAGTAGCAAAACCAGTTTGCTTACATAGATCCAAATGGATGCCAAACAAGGCCGGCACTCACCAGTTGCATCACAACGTTAACATTAAAGGTTTGGACAAGCTGAGAAGCGTTGTGGAAGCTTCAGATTGTAAGAACCAAAATAGCTAAGGAGCAGGGAGCATTTCCAGAAAAAGAAAGTAAGATGAAAAAAGAATTTGGATATATAAACACTGCAGTTAGGCCCACAGCTCTTCTGTTACACTCTTGGTTTTTTCTAAGGTAGTCTGTGTATTTGGCTTTACTCATTTTTGCTCTGCTATGTAAATATTAAAGTCATCTTCTAGGATAGGATTATGGTAAAAATGAGACAATTGGACAAGTGCAGATCAAACAATGTTATTTCCTGTGTGATATCTTCTTTCTCCTTTGACAAGAATTCTGGAGCTGTTAGCCTGGGTTAACACATGTATGCCACACTACAAACTACCTGTTGTTAAGATTATTTTTCTTTCTATCACCAACTTCACATTCCCCCAGGTTCTTTTCTACAATATAAATTTCCTGGCTGGTGCTTTTAGATGTAGCCAGAAACATCAAATCCAAGTTCTCTTGTGAATTTTCACTTACAGCTGCAGAACACACACTGATCAGACAATACTACCCCTCTGGAGACTACAAACGTACCTGTGTTGCTCAGACCTTCTGTGACAAACATGAGAAGCAGGTACTACAACTGAGGTTGCTTGTCCAGTACATGGCATTTCCAACATGCACAGAACCAAGAAACAAAAGAGTAAAGTTGCAAATCATAATGTAGATGCTACTCAAGCTACATCAAAATTAAATTAGTGAGGTTTCTTAAAAATGTTCCAAACAAGATAAAATACTACTGCCACTGAAACTGCCAATTGACTTTATTTGAGCAAAGTAAGACAACTGAGACTGTTTCAATTTACTCTTACTTCAAATCCATGAAGCAAATAAAAGGTATTTTGGAGAAGGGAAAACGAAAAAGGCAAATTGGATTTTTTTTATTCCCTTTCACCACTTATTTGTATTGTGTGTCTATTTTAAAATTGTAACAGTCAAAAAGACTATGGTTTTCTCTTATACACTATCTGGCACTGTTACAGTTTTTAGGGAAGCCTTCATTCATCTTAATGAAAGGATGAGATTTATCAATTATGATATGAAAAACATAAGAGTTCACTTATCAAGGATACATTTAATTAAAGGCAATCATGGGCAATCTTTATAAATATCAAACTTCAGAACATACAAGCACTATGCTTTGTAACAGATCTGCATTTCAAAAAGTAATATCGTGTCTCAGGGCAACAACATCTGGATACTTGTTTACTTGATCATTATTGAAAGGTCTTGCTTGGGAGTTTAATTTCTTTTAGGGGGAGACTTTCTCTTTTTTTTTTTTTTTTGCAGAAAAAGCTATTCCGTCAAAAATATGTATTTTAGTACACAGTTTTAAACCACACTTTTTTCCAGCAAATCCTACAGGAAGACTACCTACACACCCGAAAGAAGGATAAGCCTGTCAATATTCCTAATTATTGACAGTATGTGATTTAAAAACGCTGTTGATGAATGCAATAAAAGAAACTAATTCCATTCTGGAAATGCCCTGCAAAAGTGGATCTGAAAAGTTAATTCTACTGCCCTAATTATTCCACATCTTACTCTACTTCTTACAATAGCAAGCTATATACTAGCATATTTTTAGTCTGTAAGCAAAACATATGAGGAAGAAAGGAATAAAAATTATGGTAGTCTCCATATGAAATGAGGTCATTAATCAGAGCATCTTTGAAAGAGGTGGAAGAAAATCACTTTAAGTAACAGCACTGCACTGGCAGAAAGAGTGCTGACATAAATCTTCTCTCTATGTCTATTCAAGGGTGTTTTAGCCTTGGGTCTCAGAAATAAGCAAATTTTAATCAAACAAAAGGCAAAAACTTTGACTAAATTATGTCTGTGTCCATACATGTGTGTATTCAAATAAATGCATAAACGTACTAGAAAATATGATGGTTCTAAAGCCAACGGATAACTCTAGAAGCATCAGTACCACATTTTTCAATAATAATAAAGAAAATCTGTCCACAGTAGTTCAAATAATGTTTAGTGTACCTCAGATTATGGCCTACTGTGTTTGCAGGCATTACTTTTTTTTTGCATAGGTTTTAAAATTTCTTTCTCCAGAACTCCATAACAGGGATAGACACTTTCCTTAACTGACTTCGGAATGAAAAACAACAATTACCGTTTTTCATAAATTCTATACAGATTGCTGAATCAAAGAGGGAAACTTGTGCCAAATATTATAACGTTTAAGGATTTAACAACTAAGCACTAAAACAGTGACTTCAAGATAGGCACTAAATCATCAAATAGAATGAGAATACACAATGATTTATGAACACCTATTTGTCCTTTCACCAAGATGCATACTTACACATGCAATAAAATCACGTGAACTTACAGCACCAAAATTGGAAAAAATATCCCCAAGTACTGCATGAATCAAAACACCTTTGAAAGAAATTTGCCAAACAGCCAATAGAGTTGAATGCTCTTGCTGAAATCCAGAAAAACCCTTAAGGAGATAAGATTTAATCAAATGTGAAAACTATGACAAGAAGGGACGTTCAAAATCTTTGAGATAAATCAAAGGCTACCAATAGGACTGTAATTAAAAACAGTCAGTAGGGAAAGAAGATTTCTGTAACAATAGACAGATCACTGATTATTTGGAAGAAAGTTTTTGTGACCCAAAATTGCCACAACTGAAATTTTTGGTGAGAGGTGAGAACCAAGGGAGACATTTGTATAAAAATGCAGTATGCTCAGGAATCAGAATGATAGTGTTTTACTTACAGCTCAGTAACATATCATGCAAACCAGCATCTGAAGTAGTGTACATGCAGCTAAGGTGACTGAAATGATTTATCAGCCACACGCTATGTGTGATTATTATCAGTGACTGCACAGTATTCACTGGATGAATACTTTGACAGGATTCTTGGCCCTGAAATAACCTCTTGGTACTCATGGGCGTGTAACAAATCACGGCTCTGCCCTAAGCGGTACAGGGACTACTAAATAAGCACATGGAGAGCCTTTTGGTATTGGCACACCTACTGAGAAGGGATTCAGTTTACAGTCCCCGAGGACACTGGGACAGGTCAGCAGTTAGTGCAGCTACACTAGGTTAGCCAAAGGAGGTGACACATCAGCAGTGTCACCACAGGCTTCCCAGCCTAGGATGCCTTCTATAGCAGGAGCTACAAGATGCTGTCACTTTGCAAAGGACTAGTAAGGATTTCCCTATGAGACAATTCTCTTTCTCTTCCAGCCCTTCTCTTAGATGAACATGATTCAAGGATCCTCCCAGCATTTGGCTTTTCCCTAATGCTGTAGTGGGATTTTACATCTCTGTATGCTGTGTGTGGTGAATTTCCTCAGGCGGGGAGCAGGGGAGGCTATTGCAATGTAAAGAAGTTTTCATATGTCACCCCCTCAGACTAATCAAGTTTTTGTCTTGCTTACGTATTGTAATACATAATATTTTATGCAGTCAGGATGCCCAAACAAATAAAAGCAACAGAAGCTGCAAACTCTGAATCTTTCTATATGAAAATAAAAATAGATATCTGCTGATCTAATGAGCTAAGAGATTATGGTGACGACAATTTTGTTGAAATTAGATTTCTGAATACTGCATATAGAAGCCTAATAACTGTGATTCAGTTAGCAAAAGAGAAAAGGAGAAATGTGAAAGCTAACCTTAGGCAAGTGATAGTAGTTTATAATAAACCTCTAAAATTGCTCTCTTGTTTTAGAAATATACGATAAGCAGGTTTGTTTGACCATAATAAGCAATGACAGCTACAGCTGCTTGATGGACTTTCACTAGCACAGCTGAATTAACTACTAGATCTCCTACCTAGGGCAATACAGGATGAATTCTGTGCACACACAGATAGGTGATTTGGTAGTCTGTTCTTATCTTAAGATGACACTTCACAGGGAAGAGTACATGAGTCAATTAACTTTGTTCCTCAAAAAGTTTTAGCTAGGCAATGTAAAAAAATTTAAGGAGAACAAATAAAAACTAATTTGGTTATCTGGTCTAAAGAAACTGAAGTTCACAGAGAAAGAGGTTATAGGAATTACATTAGCTTTGGGTTTATGATTTCTATAGTTGGAAAAAAAACCAGTTTATTTTCATTATTACATGTTTTAATAAGCTTTTCAGATCCTGAACTAAAAAGTTTTTACTTGCGTTATTTATTGCAGGAGTGCTAGAAATATTTCAAATGAAAAGCAACCTTTTGTAGCAGAGTCACAGTGCCAGGGTAAATTACTGGACGGTTTATCATGAGAATAAACTGTTATAAACCCAGTTTACATCTCTGCTGATTTCTGTTAGTATAAAGGAAATACTAAACATAATGACAAACACACACACACAACTTGACACAAACGCAAATGTACACACTGATGCAAACTCATTTTCTGAGACTGTATTGAGAAAAACAGATCTGAATTTGAAAACCAAATACGAGTACAATTGTATTTGTCAGGCAGGCTCAATTAATAAAGATGAAAAGAAGAAAAGTAGAAAGTTAAATGTGTAATATTATTTGGCTGCTTTTATTTGGTTTTTATTTCAGAGAAATACACCATTTACAAAAGATGACAGAACCCTGACAGCAATGAAATTATCAACCAAGAGAACACATCTCAGAGAATATAACCGAGAAAGTTGTCCAAGAAAGTGAATTGTTAGCAAAAAAATAACTTTGAATACAATGGATCAAAACCAGAGATTAATTCATTTTACATGGCCATTCTTCTAATCTCTTTGCTAAGACCATCAATTTCATAACTAAATTCTTTCAGACTCTCAAACATTTGTTCTATGTCATTTTAAAGAGGACTAATTTTACAATTATAATAATAGGTACTTTAAAGTCAGTTTAGAATAAGGGATGAGAATGCTTCACCACAAGACAAAATGTTCCCTAGACAGAAATCCAATGACTATGAAGAAACAGTTCTAGTAACTACTACTTCTGATCTGGAACTCAGTGACTTAAAGGTTATTAACTTTACAATGGTATACCTTTATAGTTTATTATTAATATAGAAGTTATAAAGGTAAAATTAATAATAAACTTGCCATATTGTGCCAATATTATGGCAAGAGACAGTGAAAGAGATCTGAAATGTTATTTCTGTCACACTGACAAAGGACATGACTGGACTGTAAGAATAATGATTTCTTATGTCAAATTAGAAGAGGCACAAGACTGATATTAATGCCTATGCAAAGCATGACTACTTTGTTGACTGCTCAGAAGCATGTATTTAGTCAGGTCAATACCTACATCATAAACTTCCTGTATCTGCCAAAAGCCAGACTTAATCTTTCGGGATTACTTTTCTGTTGACTCAATGCAACACAAAGTAAAGTAATCCACAAAACCTGAGAGTTTAGTTTCTGCAAGTGATGCCTAAAATTTTTACTGGACCCACACAATGACTCTCTCATTTGGTTTTGTTTACTACTTTTAAATCCTCAGAGAAAGTTTAAAGAGAAATTACAGAAAGCTGTACCAACATGCACCTTTACTTCGGTATACTAAATGAACGTCCTTCTAAAAATGCATCAAGACACCAAAGTACGCCTTGAAAAGAAAGAACAAGCAAGAATCTTCTTGTCATAAGCCAGTTGCTTCCAGGATTGCTTAGAGAAAGCTAAGGTCATGTTCCTTTTACAGATAATAAACAGTCTTTGAAATTGGAGGTGCAGCATGTGGATGAATAACACCTTCTGCTACAGTAATAATGTGTCTGCGTTACTTGATTTTCAAAAGAGCAATTTTCTTCACACTAATAAATCTTAAGTGGAGAAATATGGCTTATGTCACAAATATGTATTACAGCAGTATAGACTTTATCACTGAGGTGAAAAAGGCCCTTTATGTTTATTATGAAAATGTTTTTAAAACATATTTTAAAAATGCAAGCAGTGCCATCACAGATATTCAGTCAAGCAAGGTGCATTATTCATTATATACTTGATAAGCCATTTGTCCTATAATGCTTTATCCATATTATGACTCTTCAATATTGACTTCCAAACAAGAAAAGAGAAAAAACAAGAAAAGGGAAGCACAGAGGCATTAACACTATCTGCAAAGCATATCTCTAATTTCCTGCAAGTGGGATGCTAAACAGGCTTACTGAAGCATCTTTTCTGAAAGCTCTGTATCTTTGACAGTAACTAGTTCTCCCCTGAGGGTTAACAGCTCCTCTGTATATGGGAGTTGGCTCCGAGTACCAGAAAAGGTGGTATACTGAACGGACATCACATGCTGACTTCTCAAGCTCTTAAGCCCTGGGTGCCAAATTTACTACAGTGCAGTTAATATATCTGAGAATTATGTTTGTTGCTTGTAGTGGCATAAATCAGAGACTTCTATGAGTTCTTTAACACTTGTAGAGATTAAAAAAAAAAAAAGCAAAGACTCTTTGTCTTTTAGGCTAATTTGTTGCCTGGGAAGTTTCCATCCAAGTTTCCCACTCAGAGATTGATCTTATCAGGCACAATACACTTTTTTTTTTTCCAGTCCAGCAATGGATAGAAATGAAAAACCTGTTAATAAGACCATCTGATCTCATAAGAATTAAGTGATTACATACACACTATGGTGCATATCAGACACTCCACTATGACTACCTGTATTCACCATAGGAATGATTTCTGAGACCCCTAGCAAGAAGCACTTTGCTTCTGCTGACTTGAAAAATGAGTTATTAATTTGAAATGGTTTTGACTCAATTCATGTCTATAAATATACTTTTTATTAATCTCATTCAGATACCCTTTAATACATCAGGAAAGATCCAAAGCTACTTTTTTGCAATGGACAAGAGCCATCATAACAGTTCCGGACTTAATTCTGGTCAAATCTCTATTAAGTTAAATGCAGAAAAAATCCACTAGACCAGTGGCAATAAGCTGGCATTAAACCAGAAATACATCCAGCTCTATTTTGTATGTGTGTTGCCCTTCCTTGAGACTGGCAGTGCCCTGAATATCAATACGGCAACTCATATGCTACCAACAACTGCATGACTTGTCAGAGGCAGTTCTATTTCACAGTTCAAAAATCACCATTGAGGTATCTCCAAACATCCTAATTTACTTCTTATTCTTCCCTAACATGGTCCCAAACTTTTTGTAGCTTCTTTTTCTTTTATGATAATATACTTTTGTGACTATTTCTAGTGGAAGGGCAGGATGATACGTACACTAGAAAACAACAGTACTTATTATTCTAACAAAACTGTAATACTTCATAAAATATAAACAAATAATGGAACAGATTACTCTGAGGAGACAACTGCTTAACACAGCAGTCTGTGCATATGGATTCAACAAATAGACATATTGTAGCAACACCTAGAACCAGTTGGGAGAAAAATATTAAGTATGGAGCTCTTCAATGATTTGCAGAAAATCAGATCTGACCACTGTTGCAAATCTGGACTGCTGTCCAGGCTAACAATACATAGCCTAATAAAGGAGATTTTAAATAATAATTTTAAATCCCTACTGGCATTAAATGACAAAAGCTAGTTCCTATGAAGAGAAAAGGCAAAGTGCCATGCAAAAGCTAATGGGCTACAGTACAGTAGCAAAGTAAAATTTAAAAAAGTTTAAAACCCCAATCTTTGAATCTACACTAATGCCAACATCAATTGACACTCTGTTTAAACATCAATACATACACGGGCAAATTATGGAATTAGACATAACAAAAAGTACCCAGAAAGACTTTTGGCAAGAGAGAATGCTTGACTAGTCTATTATTCCATGTTGTCCAAACAACTGGCAAAATACTCTATTATCTATATGAAATGTTCCTGTAAATTGCCTTAATATTTTTGTTTTCATTGTTACTATAAATGAGGGGAACACATAGAAAGTGTTTACAAGGCTTGGGGTTTGGGGTGAAGTATTTTTGTTGTTGGTTGGTTGGGTTTTGCTGGTTTGGTTTTTTTAAACACCTCATTCATAGAGGACTATCAATAAGGTTTCTTTGATTTTTCTCAACAAAACTTTTTAAACAATGTTTTAGTAATAGAAAAGATGTTGCCAGCAAACATTTTAGTTTTATCAACTTCTAGCTCAGATAATCTAGACAGCAGTTTGCTCTAAGTTACTTCACCACCATACAAATTCAGCCAAAGGGTAAACTCCACAGAAAAACGCAGATGCTATCAGAAAAATAGAAGGAACAAGATAAAAGAGGAAAAATTTAAAAGGAAAGTAAAAATGCTGAAAGGTATAAAAATGAAAGGTGGAAAACTATCCATATTCACAATTTAGCCAACTCATCACAGAAGCAATTTTTCCATATTCTGAAGATACTACTATATTAGCATCATAGTTTCCAGATCCTTTGATCCACCACAGAAATTTGCTTTATGTCCAAGAATCCTACCTCACTTAGCAAGGACAACACTACTGTACCTGGAATAAGAGACATCAGCCTAGGGGGCCAATGGAAAAGCATAGGAATCTAGATATTTTGGGGAGATCCAAGTGTCATTTAGTTTCAGACAGAAAAAGCTGTATCTAGAAATGGCTGATCAGTGAAAGGCTTTCACAGGGTAACTTCAGCAATAGCAGGAAGGGGTTTCTGTGAAACAATGGCCTTCCTGACTAATACCTCTGTACCAGCATATGTAAAACACTTGCACTTTAATTTTCCTCCAGCAAGGCAGGAAATGAGCAGTGCAACTTCATTGTTCACTGATTACATAAGGCCTGGATGGACGAGCTGTACAGTAGAGTAGAAATCTTGCTGTTCAGTTTTCTACCCAGCGACATAGAAGCTGTGCTGTCATCACTGAGCTGTCATATCTTAAACTGCTGGTCCCCAAAGATGCACTTTCTTACAGGATTACAGGCTAGTCATCCAGAGGAAAGAACTTCTTATTCTGGAAGTGACATTACAAATAAACTGTTACTAAATTCATGGGTAAGTAGGTATTCTGAGATTAATGTGTATTTACCAGCTGGCTTGTATGCATGCAAGACTTGGACCATATTGAGTTTGCTTCCCTTGTTTATTATCAAATGAAAAGTAATTATGTAAAAGAATATTTGTCTGTGAACAACTCCATAAATTACCAAGAAAGGTTCTTAAAGTAATTGATGTTGGAACCCATAATTGAACTGAAAACATTTCTTCCGATCTGCGATTCTTTACAAGACAAGTGATATTATCTTTTCAATACAGTTACTGGATTCAGCTCTGTGCCTCTACAGTGCATTGCTACATTTGGAAAAACAGCTGGTGATGAACATGCAGCACTTTTTCAGTCTAATAATAAGTGTATAGAATCTAATGATTCTGGCAATCTTTTAAGATTACTGGCAATGTGTTTTATAATACTCATGTAACATTGCAATAGTAAAGAAAACAAAACTGTCTGTTGCTCAAAAGGTTTACAAAGTGAGGATGCACAAGCTCTTTGCATATCTGATAGCAACAGGGCATAAATAGACCTCTTCTACTTACATTCATAGAATTATAGAAACATCAAGGTTAGAAAAGACCTTTAAGATCATCGAGTCCAACCATTAACCTTACTCTACAAAGTCCACCACTAACCCATATCCCCAAGCACCACATCTATACAGCTTTTAAACATCCAGGAATCGTGACTCAACCACCTCCCTGGGCAGCCTGTTCTAATGACTGACAAGCCTTTCAGTGAAAAAAATTTTCCTAATGTCCAGTTTAAACTTCCCCTGGTGCAGCTTGAGGCCATTTCTCACAAGTAACTAGTGACAGAACAAGAGGAAGAGACAAGTGCCTACCTCTCCAGCTACCTGAAAGGACATTGTATAGAGAGATTATTCTACATGATCCACATGGTTTATCTTAAAAGCAAGTAACAGAACTGAATATACTGTGGGAAAGAGTTTCACTGCCACACCACACTCTTTTTCAAAGATACCTACGAGTTCTCCATCCTAATGGCATATAATTAGGACGTTCTGGAAAACTGATGCCAACTGTCTTTTCCGATTTTACCAGGTTCTCTCAGACCTTTGAAGCGACGCTGCAGTTGAAAGACTGTTGGGAGTGGTTACCTCTCTTCTGTAAATGCACTATGAGACTCAGATGTCAATGCCTCAATAACGTTCTAAAGCAAGACTGTACTTCACTTCCTTTCCTTACATTTATGGTGATTTCTGCCTCCCCAAGTTCAGGTGCTGAAGAATGCACGATAGTAGTAGGGACAGTTCCTTAAAATATTTGACTTTAAGAAAGTTTGGTCTTCCTCTGCTAACACTTTGTAACACCTATACAATCACCACTAAAGTGTAATAAAAATATTTCCCAGGTATACAAAGCCACTGCTGGACCTGAATAGTTGTACCACATAAATACATAAAATTAGCAGAAATTTCCTCAACAATTAGAGGTTTTCTAATGTGGGTTTAAATTTTGGGGGGCATGGTGTGTTCTTGTATATCAAATGCTGAATTTTGTTGAAGAAAATTTCTACATATCAGGAAGTTATACAAAAGACTCCAAATGGAGAGGCTTACATTAAACAGAACATTGCTATGTCTGGCTCACCATTTCCGTCCACTAAACAATGCCCAATGGGCACCTGAATCTAGGCACTGGAGAAGCCAAATGGTGTAAGACATGTAACAGCTTTGTGTATGTCCTGAGGTTCACTAGACATCTTTTTGATCTGCTAAGGTATTCTTTTTTCTTACCTAACTTTTCCACACTCTTCTTCAATCTTTGATAAGGAAGAAGTACAGACACTGAAAAATCTGCCTTAAATTCAGACATTATTTTTCTGTAAAATATCCCCATAATGGCTCTATAGTCAAAAGAAGATAATGAGGCTAGTGATAGTGGAGGGAATAGCAGTGTTTCAAAATAATTCTAGGTCATGAAATTAAAGAAGCATTCAAAGATCCAATACTATATTCACAGCAAAAGAACAGGGAAACAAATGAATGGTTAAGTTTCTACAGAAGTTCTCTCACATTTAAATGAGTGTCATTCTGATAAAGAAAAAAACTCAAACATGTTATTGATACTTTCTCTTCCTGAGCAAAATCACTTGAATGGTTCATAACTCCTGCCCTTTGTAGGATTTTTACACTTTTATTGTATCCTTTCAGAATGGAAACATCATGAAGATAAAACTTGCTTAGTGCACAACAATGCAGGAAGCATAATGAAGCTTTCTTATGGTTACAGAAAATGTTAAGAACCATGAAAAAAATTAAGACTAGTAGAGAGCTTCTCTGAATTAAGTAAAAAATTATGTCAAAATTAATTGCTTTCTGTTATAATACCATGATTCTGTTGCTTCTAGTAGTGGCTTTTTTCCCTTTTGATTAAGTCTCTCTGCTGTTACTACTGGGAGGACACAGAAAATCACCTCTCTATTTAAAATAACCCAGATGGCATCAAAACTGACAGATCATTTAGTTTCTAACATCCGTACCTTATGTTATCTTACAAAGTTATTTACTACCGGTGGTAGTGTGCAGGGTTGTTTTTTTTTAATTAGACATCAACTTCCCTAAGCAGGCACCTGTTCTGTAATTAGATAAACATGGGTCTTAATAGATTCCAGCAGGAATTTCTGATGGGAAACTGTCCTGGATTAATATCTTGGGCACAGTTTGATTTACCAGCAATTCAACATTTATTAATAAAACGAGATAAATCCAAGGGTAATTTTAGCAGCACTTACTATAACAAGTGAATTAGTAAACCAGCAACTTAATTGCAGGTTCAAAGATTACAAGATCCATACTAATTTACTACAAGGTGTCTCAAGTCCAAGCATGTGTGCACGCACAAATGCAAAACATATAGAATTACTTGGCCAGTGAAGTATGTAGATGCCCATACTCATAAAAGTAAATGCGTTAAATCTAACACCTAGATAGGTAGAGAGGTGGGTAAAAAAGACTAGCCTATAGTTAAAATTTCCCCCTTTGAGTTTAGAGTAAATACTCACAATGCATCAGCACTGCCTAACAGGTGGGAATAGAGGCTTGAGGAGGTGGTCTCACCCAGGCCTTGCATTGACTTTGTCAGTAGGCAGTCCTGAGAGGCATCCCAACTCAGGGGAGATGCTGGATGCAGCCCACTGTGATCCAGGAGAGCTCAGAGGGTCTCATTTTGGATCACTATTTATAGGGTCTAAGGTAATTTACTTTTGTCAGGTATTTTTCCATTTCAATCTAACTCGAAAGTTGCAATACTCTGGTTTGCACATATCCAGAATTTGAGCGTCCCGGTATTTTTCTGCCAGTTCTGTCTGTCCAGAACTTACCACATCTTGGGTCCTACTATGCCCCCCTCTAGGCCACAACCCAAGTTAAAGTGTACCAGGTCGTAAGAGGGTGGACGGATTATCCAAGATAAGGTAGGGAATAGGAGGAAGCTGCACCAAAGAGGCACCTCAATGCTTAAAGTTTTCCCTAAGTGCTGGAATACGTAGGCTTAACATTCTTTTTTCCTGCGAGCATTTATCCCAGCAAAAGCCCAGTTAAGGCAAGAGAACTCAGGAAGCAACACAAGAACATCTGAAATAGGTTCACTTAACATTCACATGAAGATTCATGGAAAGTGTTTTGCACTATTCACCCTGCTTAATTACTAAGCTTAATTACATAATCAATTACTAATTAATCAATTGATGTTAATAAGTAATAGCATACCTTGAGGCTGTGGAAGGCCAAACTATTGTTTTGTTGTTATTATTATTGCCACTTAATTTCTTATGGTTCCTGAGAGTCAGCTGATTTGATTCTTATTTTCAATAGAAGTTGTGACACAATATGTGGTGCAAACTTTCCCATTCTTAGGTCAAATTAAGAAAGCAAGATTATAAAAAAAATAACTTGTTGGAAAGCATCCCATATATTTGTGAATCTATGTATGGTACACTTATTCTCTCAATGAACATTTAGAGATAAGAACACAAATGCATGAAAGAAAAAAGTGTCATTTATTGACCTAAAAGTTTTCAAATACGTTTCCATAAATAGGGCACCAAGGTGGTTTTTTCTCAGAATTTGACTTCCGTAACACCAGTGAATTTGGCTGTTACAGATACTTATCATATAAAAGAAAACAGAGAAAACTCAAAGGGAATACTGAATGGCCTCTAGTTAAACCATTCCTGCTGAACCCTGGGTTAGGCCATTTTAAAGTGAAACGTTGTAAATATACGCTATGAAAAAAAATTGCATATTTTTAATTATCTTTTGAATAGAAAACTATTTTAACTTCAGTTCCTATTTCCTTGCCTATCCTAATACCAGGACCCCCTCAAGTACTCCTCTTTGATAAAAAAAGACATCGCTGCCTACTGACTACCTCTGCACATTTTCAGACCTCCTTCAAAGAAGATTTAATCAAATATCCAAGAATCTTTCTGCAATCTCCCATGGTCAAATTTTCTTCAGGACACTTCAGAGAGCAAGTAAATATGCAGTGAAAGCTCAGGGTTCAAACTGTTCTTACACTTACAAAATGTTTAATAAAATACTATTGCAGATACAGACAACAAAATAAAAGGTTCATAATCAAGTCTACTCAACACATATGTCAGTAATGGACAACAAAGGATTCTTCCCATGATTTGCCAATCAATCTCCAGCAACTTGGTTCATCAGCCGCTCAAAATTAAAAGCTTTAGTTAAAGTCTGTGAAAAAATTGTTTGCTTTGTTCCATTTTCATCATGCCTCAAAATTATATGGCTTTACTCACTATTTTTCTTTCAAGTAGAATGGGAGAGAATCTGAAAAAGCAATTAATGTTTCAAAGAGTAGTTCGAATGCATGAGGGCTGTAAACTTAGAATTATAGAATCATTAAGGTTGGAAAAGACCTTTAAGATCATCAAGTCCAACCACTAACCCTACTCCACCAAGTAGTCCACCACTAATCCATATCCCCAAGAACCGTATCTATACAACTTTTAAACACATCCAGGGATGGTGAATCTACCACCCTGAGCTCTGTCTGACCGTTAGGCCTGTTTCAAGGAAGGTAGGGTCTTAATCCACCAATCTATCTCCCTCTCATGCTCCTATATACCCCTTATCCTTTCCACTTCCTCCTTCGGCTCGGTCCCCAGGCTGAGCAGATCATTCATCTGGTTGCACCGCACAGAGGCGTTGTCTTTGCCTCCTTCTGTTTTGAGTGCCAGGCTCAGGCACTACCTGCAGCCAGAGACCTGGACACCCAGATGTTTGCATGTTGTAGCTACTGTTGATCTTGAATTGCAATAACTGAAAAATTGTTGGGTTAGCTACTCATACCAGAAATTTGCTGTTAACTTGCTTCTTTAGTCATCTAACCTCTGACTTCAGCAGTATTGATCCAGTATTTTGGACATCAATGGCACTGACAGGGACTGACCTTTCTCTTCTAATATACATTATATATGTATATTGTACATTGTTTCTACATGACACATTACATACATTAAAAAATAGTATAAACAAACTGCTCATTAAAAACTCAGGCACACACATCATGTTAAAGTCATTACAAAGCGGCAGCCAAACGTTATCGACCTAATATCTGAGCACTCCAGCATCCCATTTATAATGCAATCAATGACTTATGGACAGAAATATTAATAGGACCATATAGTAGGTTGATTTGTATGGGTCAAAAGGAGGCTGGTAGGATTTTGCATACTCATGAGCCTTCCTTCTTTGTTAATGTAGAATGGTTGATTTGACAAGTTCACCTACATAGTCATGTCTGCAAGATCCCAGCCTAACATAACATCTGGCAACTGTACAGCTTTTCCTGCACCAAGACCCACTGCTGGAACAGAAACTCAATACAGAGATGCTGGACATCAATGGATATATTATGTAAAGGTGCTGTTGACACTACATAAACATGTTCTGTTGTCAGCCTCTTTATAAACACAAACACCTTCTCATCCCTGTAAGCTTTAAGATTCCTCAATTTCTTGGTAATAAAACTATCTTCGAATAGGTAGTATGTGCCCTACCAATATAGAGAAAGACTGGAACAACTTTTAAAAATAAGCAGTTGTTGTTCATTTTTCATTTCTCTCCTGCCAAAAACTGATTTACTGTAAATTCCCTCCATCTGTCAGGAAACTAATCTGAATATGAATCAATCTATTCAAAAATAACATCAAAAATTTTAGGCATTCATAACAAGCATTTTTCTCTACAATACCATTTTTCAGTCATTCTACTCAGAAAAGCAAGCTTTTCAAAGCAAATCAAGCAGAAATATTTCAAGAGGACTCTGAAACTTGTACTTTTCATGGATTCTATCACAATAGTACCAACTCATTTTGATTTTCTTGCAGTCCATAAACAAATATTTTCAGAGAAGTAAAGCAGAGTATTCCAAAACCTGGGGGGTAGGACAGGAGTAATAATTGTCTATGTACAGTGTACATAAAATACTGTGTAATAAAGCTATTTTAAAAGGATCGTTTTATTCCCTCTTTTTCAAACACTCTATTCCCTCACTGGAAGAATCCGATACGTAAGTACATACACACACTCACTTTAACAAAAGCAGTTCAGGAATAGCATTCAACAACAAAATAATGCTATAACTAAAGCTTAGATGACAGTTCTGTGTAAGTATAGGTTACACTTATATGTATTCAGCAGGAAAATCCTGTCTACAGAACCTGAGAATGATGAATAGATGCCCGCCTAATGAGAAAATGGAGAAGTGAACTAGTACAACACCCTCTCCTAATTATCTGTAAAGGCACTGTATCTTTCCCTGGTCAGTTACTGCAGGTAATTAGAAAACCAAAAATACACTTCTTTTTGGAAAGAACTTAAAATCAGGATAAAACACCTCTACTTATGAAAGCAGTTAAACACATAATGTTATAGGTATGTGTTCAATATTCACTAAGATTTAATGGCATTTATAAACCGTCATATTCAGGCTTTCAGCTTCCCATTCAGGAAAATGGTAAAGGTACCATCCATTCTGAATTGTGAAAAGCATGTGTTTAACATTTAACTATTTATGCTTAAATTTGAGTATCTGATTAAATTTGAGCATCTTCTTAAGCACACTGGAGTGAGTATGAAGACTAAAGCCCTCAGCATCAAATTAAGAGCTTGGGGGGAATACTTGAAGGGCAGAGAGAAATGTATTCCTGAGGACTAAGAAATGCATACCATTCTAGACAGAAACAGCAATGTAAGTGAGGAAAATAAAAAGACTTAAAAGGCATGAAGAGTTGTAGAACTCAAATGGGCAACAAAAAGAAAATGTAGATGAAATTAACAGCAATCCTAAAGAGAGCTGCAGTATCGTGTGGGAGGAATAAAGAGACATAAATGAGACTGGATTTACTGAAGGATAGAAGCATGGAAGAGGATTACCCTTCCATTATCTTGAGCCAGTGATATGGGCTCATATCATACAGTTGAGCATAAAGAAGCACTGATGCACCTTCCAACAAAATGTCAGAAGTGTTGATAACTGAGAGGGAACAGTGACAAGGTGATCGCATAACTGAAAAACATTACAAAATATTTTTACTGTATAACTGGAAACTAAATGCTTAAGAACACCCAGAAAGGAGAGGTTTGAAGAATTGTATATAAAATATGCCCCCTAGCTTGCACAGTGGAGGCTGCAGCAGTGGAGACAGGGATGCTCAGGTACCTGCTTCTGTTATCCAGCAGGAGTCCTAACAAGAGGATTCTCTAGGTAATTAATATGCTTCTGCTTTGAAAGACATTTCCATCGTGCCTGGTATAAGCACGACAGCAGAGCAAACCATTTTGCTTATTTAGTTTTTGGCTCCAACTCAAAGAAGGCAATTTTATAGAATTGTGTGAATGTGCACTTAGTGAAGAAAAAAAAGCAAAAGAAAAATGACCAGAGTGCTCAAACAATCTCCTCTTTAGAAGGCTTAAGCAATCAAGGTTATAAAATCCATCCCGCAACAATCTTTCCATGACTTGTTTTTCACACACATTTTCCAGTATGTCTCAAAGGCCCCTACATTCATTCCTCCCTGACCGTATTCTCATTTGAGGTGACAGTTGATCATCCTAGAGCTGTAAACTGGCATTTTCACCCCCTTTCCCCGAGAGGGCAGAGCTGGATCTCTACTATCCAGAAAGTGTAGCAAGGCAGAGAGCTGAAACACAGTGCAACTATCAGGCAGCTATGAACACAACCAGCTCTGAATGGGGCTTTAAAGATTCATGCTGGACTTTCCAGGCTAATGAGGGGTTAAAATGGCTCCTATATTTGCCTCTCCTTTTTGTTCAGGACAATTCTCACTCTGACATGACCCTGATTTCCACGGGAAACACAGAGTTTGAACTTTCTTGCTCCACAGTTTTATCAGATATTCACCTGATCCCTGATCCATCAGCAGCTTTGAACTATTCTGTTAACTAAAAACTGATCAACTACAAGCACATTTGCAGAATCTAAACAAAAAATCCACCCATTAAATAGTGGCAAAATAACAAAGTGGAACCCCCTCTCCCATTAGTAACTGTATACAGTGAAACAAAGTACACTACAATGTACTACTGATGGAAGTGTAAAATAGAGATACATTTTCACCTAATTATTTTCTTGCTGTAATGTATTCTAAATACTTTACAAACCATTGTACATCCAAATTCTACTGAGTAATGCTGGAACCTCCAAATACGAACTCTGATAAACTACAATCCCTTAGGAGTTTGGAAGATAATTTAAGGTGACATCCAGCGGGTATAGCAATGAGCAAAAAGAATGAGAGGAAAAACAGGTCAAATAATGGTCAAAAAAGCAGATGGTTACATACACCAGCTATGCACACAATGAAATGTTAGTATTTGTAAAGACAAATTTCAACTAGGATCTTGTTGAAGTAACAAAGGCCTTAAGATTTGGTACTGTGTGATCAATTGGAAAATGTTTAACCACATGCATTATTATTTATTTTAATTGCACAGTTGTGTGTGCTTTGAAGAATCACTATCATTCAGTGTGGGTCTTCAGACAATGTAATTGATTGTCCTCATCCACTAAATCATTCCTCTATTCCTAACAATTCATTGTAGATGTGCCACTTTTTTTTTTTTTCTGCCTCTCTGTCTCCGTAGCTAAAAGCTCCAGCTCTTCACCCAACCCACTAAAACACAGGGAAGAAATTTGGGTCACATCAATACCTAAATAATAGATGAAGTTGATTTTGACAGTTCATACTATTCTGAATATCTCAACAATCAAGAAAGTAAGTTTGCAATCAGGATGAGATTTACAAGCCCAGGAGCCTTTTCTGAAATACTACCTTATAGATTATGTAAGTGAGAAAACATCTAACACTCTGGAAAAAAGTATTTCAACAGCCTTTCCGTGGCAAGGCAAGGCTTAACTGGCACATGAAGGAGATCATATAGCATGGTTGTCTGTGACAGAAGGAAAACAGTCAAGTGCCCTCAAGCTTTTCTTCCCTAGTAAGACACAAAAAGGACTAGCAGAAAAGCAAAGATTTTTATTTCTTTTTACTGCAAGAATAGCTCTAATAGCTGGAATTATAACTAGTTTATGCATGTAACAGTATGATTTGCAACAACTACTATGATAAATCCATCAAGTTGTCCATAGCTTTGCAAACAGACCCTATCTTAAAAGCGTGTCAGATTTTTTTCAGCTTCAGTACAAATACCTCTTTTATTGAGACTAGAATTCTAGTGAAACATGTACTTAAAACCAGAAAGTTTAAGATCAGGTTATTTAATTATGTATTTTCTTCATTTTAATTAAGTCTCATTTGCTAAGCAGATCTCACCTTTTATAAAACTGAAAAAAAAATGCTGCAGTGCTAAAAGATGTAATACATATGTAATCTTGGGCTTTTGTTTGTACAAACGGACAGTTTCATGTGTAGCTAAAGAGATTTTTAAAGTTGTTTTAACCCCTGGCAGAACTGTACTTGAAAGGCCTAAAGGAACATTTTAACATAATTGTAAAAAAATACATCCCAAAGTGAAAGGTAGATCCACAAGTGAAAGAACCAAAATAAAAGGCACTTCTTAGCAATCAAGTCAAACAATCTGAAATTTTCAGTTTCAGTGATTTTGTGTGTTACTTCTAATAATGTTAGATAGACCCTAGTGTTCCAATTAACGGTATCCTAACTAACAAAATGAAGGACAAAATCTGCTTTTATAGCACCCAGAGACTACTGCTAGGTCTCGAAGTGTTTGGTAACTGCGGTATCTAACATTACTGAGAAAAATTCATTATATATAATGACACATTTCCACCATCAGAGCACCTCATAGTTACACTTCATGTCTGTACTGCCAGTATTCCACTTAAAAATAAGTTAATATCTTGCAATTATGCTGTTTTCTTTGCAATTGTACATTATAAAATGTTTTGTAATGCATTCAATTAGACTGCATTGCAGTTGCTCTTGAAAATACAAATGAATCCAAATATAAACTATCACTGAATAAAGATGCCTGCAAGTAGGGAAAAAGATATAATGGAAATAAAGTTCAGAAACTAATAAAAAACCCCAAGAATTTATCTTGCAAGTACATAAAGAGACAGGTACCACATTATTTAACATATATGCAAAATAATTTTACCTTATACTAAATTTAAATGATGTAAATAGGTCTGTAAAGGGGGAAAAAACATAATTAATTAGATTTAGCCTTTATAAAGGGTGACTCAATTTAACTGAAGTCATCAAGAACTCACCACGAACATTCACTATCCAAAATTATCTTCTTTCCTCATACACATCCATAATCTAGATTAGCTCCTGATAGGATGAATGCCTTCAGACATAAAGACCCTCATGTCAGATGGGTCAGTTTCTAAATTTTTTCCTTACACAGAATTCTGTTTGTTTTTAAAATGTTAGTTTTTTCTCAGAGAGGTCTGTGGAGGTTTATTAACACTTTCAGGTGATGCGAACTATTCACATTACTCAAAATACACTTTTTATGTATCTACCTATCATTTATTTTATGTACTTGATGCATGCATACAGTCCTATTATGTTAATCCACCAGCATGAAACCTTGAGTAGTATTCCAACTAAAATATTAGCAATATTTTCCAAATCCTAGTAAATATTACAGTTTTGCAGCCCCAGACTTGCAAAAGCATGTTTGTTTCGGGGGGGGGGGGGGGGGGGTACAAAAAAAAAAAAAACAGGAAGCCTAATTTTCCACCGTTGCCATTTTTTTCAATTGGAAATTTTTTACCCAAAGAAAAAAAGTGTTTT
>WTSP01009113.1:29349-46482 GCA_025331215.1 Actenoides lindsayi
GTTGTGTTGTGTGGGGGGGTGTGGGGGGGAGGTGGGGAGTAGGATCAATAAACAATGAATACTGAAGTCTAATTATCCACTGTATGCATTTATTTCAATTGGAAATATGTTACATAATATGAACAAGTGGTTTTCTTCCTGATTATAGTTTGCCCAACCCTAGCATCAAAAGATGGCTCACTTATAAGATGTTTAAATCTTCCAAATGAAACAGCATCCAACAGCTTGTTGTCAGTACATCTGTAACTTTGTTTAGAATAAAAAATGCACAATTTTCAGAACTGCACTGAAACAGAATATCTAATGCAGAGTTTAGAGAGAAATTGCAGACAGAAGTCTCAGAGGAGAATGAAGAAAATGGCTGGACTGTGGAAGAGCAAAACTAATAATAATGAGCAACTTTACAAATGACTAGATTTAGCTGGAGATTTATGTTAAATTGTATGGTTGTGTTATTTCTCCTGTGAGGGTGAAGAATTATGAATGCTTTATTGTTTTGCTATATAAACCACCTCTGTGACTTCAATATTCAATGTTGAAATGTAGCATCAGTTAAATGGTCCACAGAGATAAAGAGAGATATATCTGCTCCTTTCCCACGATAGAGAGGACAATCAGAACACACAGTGAAAAGGGGACAAAAGAATCAGTAATAGAAACAGAGGAGGCTGTGGATCCTTACACAAATAAAGCTTTTTAGGAGAAAGGCTCACAGAGATCATGGCCATGAGGCAGGTAGTTCCTGAATTTCAGCACTCTATACCCCAGTAGCCCTGAGATCACTGTACATAGGCATAAATTCAAACAGCCTAAGATATGCTTCAAGTTGTTAATACCCATGAAATTACATATGCTAGAAGAATGGATGAACAACAGCCTCTTTACTTTCATCCATGTAGATCCCAGAATGAGGGAACATGTCCTAGGAGTCTCCAGACCAGCAGGTAAACCTGTTCCATACAGGGAAGAAAATCTGCACTGATCTTCCTGTGCCAAACACACTCATTTTACTGCCAGACTCTGCTGGCAGGAGAGGAGCAGATGCTGCTTTCTGGTAGTCTGGGAGGAACACAGGGCTCTGCCCATTCAATAGCTATATAGGAAAGATGCTGTTACATAGCAAACACCAGAAATATATTCCATACAGGCAGGCAACTAATATCATTAATTTATAGTCTTTTATGAACTCAAGGAAAACTGGGTACAAGATTTACTTACACAGTGAAATAGCTGCTATTTAATCTTCATGCCCACATTTCTATATAAACTACTGTACTTTTGCCACTCATTTTTTTCATTTTGAAGTCAGCCCCTCTACAGTAAGGAATTCCATGCTGGCTTACAAGCTTGCTCCCTTGGCAGATCAGTGTACTCAGAATGCAGGGATCTAACTGCACAGATAGTCAGCCAGGATTGCATCTTAAGGACATTTCAACACTGTGCAAGGGTGCACAATGCTGTGATAGCTCAGCCAAGTCTAACATAAAGCTCATGCCAGAACTGGAGACACAACACTAGCAGGATGATACTGCCCTGTGGTAGCATGTTGGATATACTGGATACAGTATACTGCTTCTAGGATAAAAGCCAGTATATCTCTGCATGAAACTGGACTTTTCTATGTAGACCTGGCAGCTATCCCACAGTTAGCTTAGGAGTGAATCTTAAGGTGCAGCTATCGGAGACATCCCCAAATTGATGGCAGGTCTATCAGCATCACCAAGCTATGCTAAATCTTGGTGCTCTACTCTACCAGCACTACAGTAGGTGAGTCACTTTGCTGAATCAACTTCACCCAGTCAGATAAACTCTCTGAAAGTGGTAGATCTGGGGCTGGAAAGCTGCCCAGTGGAAAAACGTGGGGGTGTTGGTCAACAGCCAGCTGAATATGAGCTGGCAGTGTGCCCAGGTGGCAAAGAAGATCAACAGCATTCTGGCTTACACCAGAGTGTGGCCAGGAGTAAGGAAGTGGTCATCCCCGTGTACTTGGCACTGGTGAGGCTGCACCTCAAATAGTGTGTTCAGTTTTAGGCTCCTCACTACAAGAAGGACGTTGAGGTGCTGGGGCATGTCCAAAGAAGAGCAATGAAGCTGGTGAAGGGTCTAGAGAACAAGTCTTATGATGAGTAGCTGAGGGAACAGGTTTTTTTAGCCTGGACAAAAGAAAGCTGAGGAGAGACCTCATCACTCTTTGAGACAACTACCTGAAAAGAGTAGCAGTACCCAAGCATCCCTCTCTTCCCCTGCGAACAAGCAATTGGACAAGAGGAAAGCAATTCAAATTGTGCCAGGGAAGTTTATGTTGGATATTAGGAAAAAATTTCTTCACAGAAAAGGTTGCAAAGCACTGAAGCAGGCTGCCCGGGGAAGTGGTTGAGTCACCATCCCTGGAGGTATTTAAAAGATGTTTAGATGTGCTGCTTAGTGACATGAGTTAGTGGTGGACTTGCCAGAGATAGTATAACAGTTGGACTCGGTGATCTTAGAGGTCTTTTCTAACCTAAACAATTCTATGATTCCAAGTTCTGGCAAAATTAGGTATTGTGGGTAGAATACCTGAATGTGTAACTTCATGAACCCTGGATGTTCCATCACCTGATTTCAGGCATTTTTTACTGAAATAACTTGTATTTGTTGCAATGTTTCTACACATATCATAGAACAGAGAAACAGTGTTTTACCTTAAAGCCAGTATATAGAAGATATGAAGAGAATAAGGTCTTTTCCATAGATCTTGGCCATTTTTCCTTCTTATTTTGAGTAGCATAGTGCTTCATTTCTCCTTACTTATACAATTGTTTTTTTCCTCACAAGGTATTTAATGATCTTTTATCGTAAACATTTGGTCCAAGGCTAAGAAAGACACAATTTGTTATATCCATATCTGCCTCAAAAACAGATACACAACACAGGAATGCCCTTTTTGCCCTTTTTTGGGGTTTATTACTGGCATGAATCTTTTTGGGGGAGGGGGGTTAAGGGAGTAAATAATCATCTCTGACTAGCAACTGATTCAATTTTTTGAATTGAAATACCTCCTATCTATCATGTTTAGTAAGGCTCCTAAATCATTCCTTCTCAGCACCTTTATTGCATTATTGAATTCTTTTCCTCCAAGGCAGAAGTTTTTTTAAGCCCATATAAAAGTTCTTGTGGACACAGGAACTGAATGTATCCTGCTGCAGATTATCCTTTCCTCTGGCCTCACCTGATGAGTTTTGCAGGGTCAACATGGGACCTTCCCTGGAATCCCTCAATCAAAACCAAGTTGCCAAGTGTTCTTAAGACAACAGCATTGACAATCGAACATCAATTAATAACACCATATTGCCACAAAGGAAAAAAAGAAAGTCTTTTCTAAAAAATACACCTTACTGAAAGAAATGAAACAGTTTACAGACTAGTGAAGCAAAAGAGGTTGTCATGTATATTAATTTACTGAAAAAAAAGGAAAGGAAATGTTCTCCTTAGCACTTGGGTTAATGAAATAAAATAACATATTTAAATTGAAGCAAGAAGATTTATACTGAACATTAAGATAAGTTCTCCAAAGGTTAGGTTAGTAAATCAATGGACTAAAGTGGCTGGCCACTGCAGAATTTCTCCTACTGGTACTTAAAAAAAACCCAAGTAAATATTTTTCAGCAATTATTTACATATCCACTGACTCTTGCCTGCAGATGAATGGACCAAATGACCTTTCAAGACATATCCTAGCCCCTGTCCTTTTTTTCTTTTTTTTTTTTTTTTTTTCTTTTAAACTAACTGTATTGGGTTTGCATGGCAAGGTTTTGGTAGAGGGGGGCTACAGGGGTGGCTTCTGTGAGATGCTGCTAGAAGCTTCCCCTGCGTCCAACAGAGTCAATGACAGCTGGCTCCAAGATGGACACACTGTTGGTCAAGGCCAGGCCCATCAGCAATGGTGCTAGCACCTCTAGGATAAAATCTTCAGGAAGTGGGGCAGTGGGGAAGTAGGAAAAGCTGCACAACACCATTTTCAGACAGAAAGAGGACTCAGAATGTGTGAGAGAAACTACGCTGCAGACACCAAGGTCAGTGAAGAATACAAATAACAAATAAAAATACAAACAAAAAAATCCAATACAAAATGAATCCAGGCACCAGAGCAGAGACTTCCCTGCAGCCCATCATGAAGACCATGGTAAGGCAGTGTGTCCCATTATAGCCCATGGAAGTTAACTGTGGAGCAGATATCCACTTGCAGCCCATGGCAGACCCCACACCAGAGCAGGTGGATGTGCACCAAGGAGGCTGTGACCCCATGAGAAGCCCATTCTGGAGCAGATTTTCTGGGGATCCACACTGGAGCAGATTGTTAAGAACTGCAGCCCATGGAAAGGACTCACATTGGAGAAGTTTGTGGTATCCTGTGGGACAGACCCCATGTTGGAGCAGGGGAAGAGTGTGAGGAGTTCTCCCCCTGAGGAGCAAGGAGCAGCAGAGATAGTGTGTGATGAACTGACTGCAACCCCCAGTCCTCGTCCCACTGCATTGCTCAGGGAGGAGGTAATCAGGAGTGAAGTTGAGCCCACAAAGAAGGGAGGGGTGGGTGTAATGTATCTGAAGATTTAGGTTTTATTTCTCATTAAATTTATTACCAATCAAATCAGAATGTGTTAAGTAATTTCCCCAAGTTAAGTCTGTTTTTCCCATGAAGGTAATTGGCAAGTGATCTCTCCCTGTCCTTACCTTGATCCATGTGCCTTTCATTTAATTTTCTCTCCCCCTGTCCAGCTGAGAAATGGGAGTGATAGAGTGGCTTTGGTGGGACCCTGGCATCCAGCCAGGGTCAACCTACCACACTATCATAGTAAAGAGGTTAGAAATATTCACATTGATTCTTTTGAGAGATATAAGGAAGAGTGAAGACAAGAGAACCTTTTCGTTTTCTTTTTTTCTTTTCGGGAAGGAATCCATCTACTTTGTGATTTCTGGCCACCAGGCAGTGATTTTCTGCCTAATACAAACAAGAAGAAATCCTGTATGCAGCAGAGGCTGACTATTACTGAATTTAACTCAAAAGGGTCTAGGAAGCTAACCAGACTTCTACTCAAATACGAAAATTGTTATTTAAGGAAGGTTTGAGAGGTAATCATGCAGAACTCATTGCTGTTCTTGAAACCCCTTCAAATAGCTTGCATATAGAGTACTTATAAGTCTGTCCTTTCATTAAATGACTTCTGAGGCCTATGCAGGTTCCAGAGCTTTTAGTGCTTTCTCATCCACCTTTGCTAGACAAGAACAGTCGCAAGTGATTTTGTTTGAGAGTGGATATTAAGCCCATTGTCTGGTATTCTTAGGTGGGATGTCCTTGACCAACAGGGTTTATACTGAAATAAAACAAAGCCTGACAGCTTTCTGAACATCACTGGGAAAGTTCTTCTTACTTTCAGGCAGATTGTGCTAAAAGATTTACAGGAATGCTTTCAGAATCTAGCAATACCATTATATCCTGATATAAATCCATTTACAATAATGCTGTCTGCTTTCCCCTACTCTGGCTAACAGTAAGTCAAAACATTCAGGCCTTGTACAGCTAAAAGTCCCAGTAAATGAAGCTGGATTTTGGTGCTAGAATGACCCACCAGAGCCAGCTCAGTAACAACAGTGAATGTTCATACAACAAATTTAATCAAAAGGTCACCCAAATAAAATCTACTAAAACTCTTATTTTATAAAAGACAGTATATATTCTCAGTTAATAAGAAACCATTCTCTGATTTTTCATGCTGCCTATCAGCAGCAACTGCCTAGCCCGTGAAATAGGGCATTTCTCCAGGCACTTACTGATGGCTCACATGTGTATGGAAATCAGCAAGTCCAGTGAGAGCTGAGACTAAAACACTACCCACTACACCTTCAGCAGTTCTCCCCTTGGCATCTTGAGCAGAGGCGGAAGCACTCTCCTGACCCACCAGCTGCTCACATGCCTACAGCAGCCAACCCAGCACCCTACAACAATGTTCAAAGATGTATGTTCTTCCTTCTTACTCCTCCTTTTGAATCTTACAGAAGTAAATTTAGACTGCTTCTTTACTTCAGCGTCTTCATCTCATTGGGTTTGTCCCTCCTAATCCTTATTCTGCTCCCACAGAAAGGCTCATTCATTTTCACATAGCACAACATCTCAAAGATAGATAGGGAGGGTTCAACTTACAGCTCAAATGACAAAAGGAGAGGATGCTGGAGGATGCTGTAACCACAGTGCTGCAGGTCAAAGAGCTGGTAAAGCTCAGTGAAACAAACAAACAAAAAATTGTTGCTCCCTATAAACACAATATTTTAAAATTGAACAGCTCACATTAAAAATGAATACCTTGTATTAAAAGATGATAGCACAGTGTGCATCAATTCTTTTCACATCTGCACCATTCCACTGAAAAATTTACAAAACATAGCTCATTGCAGCCCATGTTTTGGTTCCTAGAATACTTGCTTTATGACCTTGGGTTGCACAGTTGTTACACATGAACACTAATATTTTTCTCATCTAGTACTGTTCCTAGTATTATTGCTGTAGGCTGCTTTATGGCTGGGTTTAGGGACAAATGTCATGCAAAGGGAAAGAAAAGATAGTGATAGGTGATTTCCCATATTGACTTTACCATGGAAAGGATTATCTTGAGCAATTAAATTTTTCTCCCAATAATGCATGGATGTCCCAATGAGACAGAAAAAGTAGGTCAGCTGATTATCCCAGCTGCACTGACTCAGCAGCACTCTAGCCATTTTCCTACAACTAAAACAGGCACTGCACAAAGAAACACATACAAATTAGGGTAGAAATATCAACATTGCATAGGTCAGCAAAACCATATGGTGCTTAGATAAAACACATGCATATTCAGAAATGGATGGTATCTTCAAGTTGCATATAAAAACTCAAAGCGTGATTAACTTTGCAGTACTGGCTTCCTTTTTTTTCTATTCTAAAGTGAACTCAGAGATCATGAAAGATTCTGGACTGACAGCTCTGGAAAGTAGTGTTCCGGCTGCAGGCAAGTGGCAACTCCAACTTTGCTATGCTGGTCTGCCTGATTTGGAAAGACCACCTGTCTGGATCAGATGGTATTTCAGTCTCTCTCATTAACCCACTGGCCTCTCAGCTGAAGCTGATAACAGTGGTAGCCTTTGAGATGAGAGTCACTGGCAAATGGGAGGAGATCATACGAATTACCTTCAGCTGGATGTCACATTAGATGTGAACAATGGTCCAGTGGAAAGGAAGTAAAGAACAACACAAATTAAAGCCATAGAAGACCTTCTCTTATTTTCTTAGTGACTCTGAATTATTTTCTCAGGACTGCAATATTAACTCTTGCATTCCTCAATAAAAAACATCTTTTTGTGTGTCTATCCCTACCCCTGGTCTCAATGGGAAGCTGCTATAAAGTCTATAAGAGCTAGGTTATTTCTTGTCGCTCTAAGTATGAAATCCTCTTTCTGGTTTTGTAGCACTCTAAGTGGTAGATACACAAGAAAATTCCCTATATTCCAGTGAGCTCTTTCATTGCTGCTCTTCCATCAGACAGAAAACAAAGGACCGTCTTAAAAATGTGGTTCTGGAAGGAACTCAAGTTTTATTATGGTGTGGCTGAAAAGCCCTAGCAGCAGTTATGTTGGAGCACTGGGATAAACTTTGGAAAACATACGGCCCAGTTTTCAATGTTGAGCTGTGAGTTAACTAAGCATTCCAAAGGAGGTTAAAGCTGCAGTACTTAAATCCCTTCAATTCCTCTGAAAGCCACATGATCTCCCAAAGGAGAATCATATATTCTTTCAACTATCAAACTACAGAAAAACTAGCTACAGAGATGGAGGGGAGGTATAATGTGGTCTCTGAAATGTGGAGGTGCTTCACTCTTTGTTCGGAAATTCCAGATGTGATTTCACTGTCTCATATAAAAAAGAATGAGGAGCTGTAACTTTTCATTGCTACATAACTACATCATCCCTCAGAGCTATTAAAAAAGACATTGTATACTTCTACCGCTTTTAATTTCCACTTATTATTGTTTTACCTCTCCAACTCAGTATCTTTTAAGTACAGTGACTCACACTGAGCTTTTAGTGTTGACGAGCACAGTACTGTAAAGTTGTTTTGAAGACTGAGGAGTAGTTTTTCTTGTAGAAATATCATTAACCACTGAATGCAGGAGATAAAAGAACACTTATTAAAAGAGACAAAATTTAACAAGCTAGCCCAGTAAAGGTACCTCTGTGGTTTCACCCAGTAAGACCAGAATATAACATCCAGTAGCCATACTGTTCATCTGAATGGTATGTGATAACTTTTCAATATCATGAACAAAGTTTTGTTTTCTTCACCTTCTTTTAGAAAAAATATTACAATGGACAAACTGAAACTCACCAGTGTCAGAGACTCTAGAACAATTTATATTTCCTTTTGATGTACACTGCTTAGCATACAGATACTAATAATGCATACTCACATATTGTAATGTGTATAACATCTGCTGACTGCACAGGATCATACAGGATTGTTCTCATGCAAAACACCAGGGCTCAGTTCCCCTACTTGCACATGGTGGGTCCGAAGGCAAAACAGCAGAGGCAAGGAAGTAGCTTACAGGGTTTTCAGTAGATATTACCTGACTTGCCTTGTGAGTATCACAAAGCCATGCAACCATCCCTGCATCTTTCATCTGAGCTGCCAGAGGGCAGCTTTATCTCAAGCCTCACTGCAATTTTATTTTGCAAACACAATTAAATATGGAAGCAAACGCGTGTTAGAAGAGTGAAAAAGTCACATTCCAGTTATCTAAATCCTGTTGCAGTGTTTCACTAGTAAGTCAACTGTTTCATCTGCAAACAACTTTCAGTTAAGCTCATTAACAAGCTTTAAGTCATTAAAGATGGTGAAGGAACCACTGAACCATGTTTGTGTTATGAAACATTCACATTTCTTATTATCACTCCTATATAATGAACAGGTCTTCTCAAGAAAGAAAACCTGTGACTGTGGTATGAGAGCTCTGAGATTCTGCTGAACCATACTGATACAGACTGTTTACACCTAAAGAATATGCTTATATTCAGAACACAATCTGTCACTAATAGTTCTCAGTTCCTATTCGACGTATCATGCCATGCTCCCTTAAATTCTCTTGGTATTAGCAAATGCCTGTTCTGTAGGCATGTGGGATACAGCAGAGCTTTGTTTTCACAGGGAATAAAGACACACAAGAAAAAGCATAATACTATTTCATATTTTAAATAATATATAATCTATTTCATTAACAAAAATGAGTGAAATTATTTTTTTTCCAAACCACACTGAATATTGTGGTTTTTAACTTGGGACTTCATTTCCATTTTCCCTGAGCTGCTTAGAAACAGGGGGGGTTGTATAGCCACAAAAAAAAAAAAAAATCTCAATTCATTTTTTTGCTCAAGTGCAAGCTTCAGTAGGATTTTATTATACAGACAGTAGGCTCCTTCAAGTGACAGAATAGGCATAGGAGAGCTAAACTTTACATGCTCCTCAGTGTAACTTTCCTTCTTTTATGCTAGGGAAAATTAAGGCAACCGTCACAAAGTGCAGTGACTTTATCTGGTGCTATTAGGGGAAATTCCCCATATAAAAAGAGAACTCCTTGCTAAGTCTCAAGGAAGTTTTAAAGTATGCTTCACCTAAGCACTCAAGACCACAAAAGCTCACCTTTTCACATACTTTTTGTAAAGCCCATGAGAATGTCAGGCATAATCTTTAGTGCTAGAGACATGTCAGGATTAAATAGTTTTCACTATATAAGGCATATGTAAGTCTGCTATTTTGGAAAAATCAACCTTACAAACAGCCACGCAGAAATACACATCTAATTTTGGTTTTCGATATCATATTTTAGTAGGTTGTGATACAGAGATGTTCATTTGCCACCAGTGCTTGCAGTTAGGTTGGAAAATAAATGCAATTGTGTGCCCTATTCTATTTTTATGGGAAATCTAGTAAATAAAAATCAATGCCCAAATATTAGCTTGACTTTTCTTTCTTTTTATAATTATGTATTATTAAGACTGACAAAAAAATTCAATTTATTTATAGTTTGACCCTGGTCCCAATTTAAAAAGGGGTTACAAGAATTGCAGTATTAGATTGGTACTTGTTTGGTAGCATCCTGTTCCGCCTCTCAGTCAGCTTCAAAGGAAAGTGCAAGAAATGCTATCATGACAGATAGAGGTCAAATACCCCTAAAAGGGAAATTTTAACCAGAGCCAGTAAGAGTAACCGGTAGCAATGGTAGAAAGCAGCATATTTCTAGCATGGCAAGGTTCAAAACTGTGTTCCTAGTAATAGTTGCTGGCTGAAGCTGACTGCAGTCCCGCATCCCTCCAGCAGAAAGAGTTCTTGAATGTTTCTTCAGCAGCTTACCACTGTCATAAAAACTTCTTTGAAGGGGCTTCTGATTATAGTAGCACGCCCCATGAAAGTGCCTGTTTCCATCATATGCATCTATTCTCAAAAAAATATATCCCAGAGGTCAGAAGTTTTCTTCAGGCTAAAGCTTAGGCTATCCTCACTTGGAAAATACAGCACACTTGGTACATGTAAAAGGCGTCTCCCTGGCACTATTCAATACAATGCCAAGCAGTTCCTAATGGACCAAGATTCTGTCTACTCAGTTTGACAGTTGACCCTACCATGAAGACCGAGAGAAATAGTTACTTACGCATCTAGCTGGTTGTTTCGCACTAGTTGTACTAATACCTTCTTAGCAAATAATTAGACCGAGCATGACCAAGAAGCACCTTCCTATTCTAAACATGACCTGCATTTTCCTCACTATGCTTCCTGTTACACCTCAGCGCTGGCTTGACTCCTACCCTGTTTTAGCCTCCCATTGACTGCACTACATTACCACTTCTCCTGGAGCTTTCCGGATTCACAGATTCTTAAAGTCCAGAGACCATAGGCCTGGGAACACGTGTAATACAGTGCACTGCAAAAGCATCAGCAAACCCAGAAGTGTTAGTGCCTGTCTCGTCCCACTCCGGGGACAACGAGGGAGGTGAATCTTTGCGATCCCCTTGCAGAGGCTGTCCCTGCGCGGCGGGGCGGCCGGGCCGGCAGAGTCACAGCAAGCACTCCGAGAAACAGTAACAAACCAGTTTGTTAGTTCTCCCTAACAGAACAATCAACAAACAGTACGGATAAAATGTAAATCTTTGTAGGCGATTATCTTACGGCGCGACTAAATTTTTGATGAAGAGGAAGGAAGAATTATTGGAAAAGAGGAAAGGAGAGGGGAGTAAGACAAAGAGAAAAGGTTCTCACCGCCCCTGGGTCCAGCGGCGTCTCAGCGGGTCAGTCCAAGTCTTCAGTTCTTCGGTGGTGGGAGCACCCCAGTCAATCTTTTTCTGTCCCTTTTATACCCTTGAGGTATCTGGGGGGCATTCCCAGCTTCCACAGCAATTGGCGTTGATTCGCCTGAGCTCCAGGAGGCAGCAGTAGCGCGGCGCCCGCCACCCACCTCCCCCACGGCCCGGTCAGCAGAGGCACTTCACTAAAGAAAGGACAGAGTCCCACCTGGGCAGAACCCGTCTCTTCCTTTTGTTAAGGCAAATCTGCAAGGAGCCAATGGGGGGCAGAGAGACATTAAAAGCAATCAACACCTGTCCCTTGCAGACAGGTCTTTCCAGGCCTTATCACCGCACAAGGTTTGAGGCACACAATAGCCGGGCTCTTACGGTGTCTCAGCTCGATTTATGACATCTGTGATTCCTTTTGAAAGGAAAATTACCTGCTTACTAACACAATGAAAGTTCTAAATATAGCAAGTTACACATTGGAAACTGAAAGGAGAAAGCAAGGAGGTTTTTCTGGATAACTTGGAAAAGTAGGCCTTATTATCAAGGAAAGTTTAAAATTATCTTTGCCAGTTTGGATTTCAGTGTGATGGGTATCCATATTGCTGTTTTCTAGTACATTGGCCAAAATATCTGGTGGCAGTGGTGCATTTTGAAGACCAGAGGTGAACAAGAACAGAGTTTACAAACTGGCAGAAAACTTGGCTGAGGCTCATGCGTGTATTTTCAGTACCCACTTAGCAAAAGCTTTGCATTAGTTAGTCTATGTATGGGTTCAAATTTTGGCTAAAATCCCATGCATCTATCTCTTTGTACATCTGGAGGTTTACAATCTAACACTAATAGAAAAATTGGTCTGACACCAGCAGAAGTAGATTCTGTGTCCAAATAATTAAAATTGTTGGTTCAAGCCACCATTCTCTAGAATGAAAAGTCTCAGAAAAAGAACAAGAAGATGGGAGATGGATTTCATGACATTATGCCATTAATAGTTTATCAGGTTGACTTAAGATGCAGTATGCCAGGTATAGTTCTAATTCTCCAGGGGCTCAGCTTAACTCTCTTTTCTAAAATGTTTTGAGATCCTCCTTTGAAATATCTGGGCAAACGTTAAGCTATGTTGTCATGGACCGAGAACAGTTCAACAGAAAAATAAAAAAAAAATCGATATTTATGTCCTCCATCTAACTGAAGTCTTGACACTTTCTTCTCATGACTTGAATGACTCATACATAAATAAGGTTACCAGGCAGAAAATCCTTTTAAGGGAAGCGATCAGTAGGAGATAAGATACAACTACAAAAAGTCAAGACACTTACAACCTAGGACACAGAGATATGGAAAAGAAACTTCACTTCTGACTAACATAATACCTGAATACATACTGCAATCCAAGGGATTTCACCAAAAAGCATAAGAAATATTTCTGATGCTGCTTGTCAGGATGTGAAGAATATAAAAAGCTAATGTTCTGTCACTGAGGCACCCACACAGCAAACAGCAGCCGCTATCCAAAATGCACTTTACTGCACCAAAGTTGCCCAACACTCCTTTTGCAGCACCCATGTAATTTTTAAAAATATCTTTTCTGATTTTTAATTGTAATAAGAATTTAAAAAATAGTGATTCTTAATATAATTTTTCACAACTTTATCTGCAAACCTTTTTCATAACAGGCCAAGTGTCAGACATTCAATTCAATATGGATGTTCCTGGGTTCCATTTGGACACACACTTATGGTGAAATCCATACAACTGCAACTGTCAGACACCCATAGTCTTGCCATTTCAGTGTCATTGTTCAATGATTGTACTTTACTGTATATGAACCATGACTCAAAGCACAAATCCTGACAGTGTCAAATTCACAATCACACGTACCATTTGTCTATTTGCAGACTGTATTGTCTTCTGTCACTATAGGCATAGCAGATCAGGGACACAGCTATATTGCTGTGGCAGGCAGTAGATCACACATACATTTCTAAAACTATTTCCAGCAGAACTAGTATGTTTAGCCACCTGGTAGACCTGTAATACATGATCTACATTTGAACTGATGCATCATCAGGTTATTTTATACAAACTTATATTTGCAAATAAATTCTGTAAGATTATGAACCCATGTGCTGACTGGATTTCCCACACTTTTCACGCTTTAACAGATATAGTCCAGTACTGCTGGAAGAAGGTAAAGACCAAAGAAAAAGCTACAACATCTAAAAATCAAATAAATTAGTATTTCAGGGTGTATCTAATCTTGTATTTCAATATTCAATATCCACATAGAAACAACATTTCATCTTTATTCCAGTTATTCAGAACAAAGGCAGGTGGATTTTTTTTTTAATGCTCATAAATATAACACCAAATTTCACCCTTTTATCACAATCAGCCCAGCCTGACTATGTAAATGGAACCAAGCAACAAAACACTTTGTTACTTGGAAGTGCATGACTTTATCTCTTTGCAATTTGAAACTATTATGCTGACAAACACAACACAGTAGGTATCAGGCACCACTTGGAGATTAACATTTCTGAAGCCTATATATATCATAAAAAACCACACTACCAAATACAGTCAAACAGATGGATCCTGATCAGAGATTAGGAGAGGTTGAATGCAGCAAGTACTGAAGATTGATACCTACTTACAAATAAGCAATCTGGGCACAGTGAACAGCAGGTTGCTACAGTCATTTGGTATATTTATTGAAGCATTAAGGGAGTTCCACAATTCCATTAACATATATACAGGACTATGTAAAAAACATAACATATTAGGCTTCCCACACACATAGAAATCTTGAATTATAAATCCTAGCCTAAACATAATAAAACTTAAGTGAAACCAGTTTAGTGTTGGATAATCTATTGTCATCATGGCAATTTAACAGTACTTCCATTTCAAAATGCCAATGATATTTACAGCTCAAAATGCCTGGCCCAGTTTTGATCCCAATAGCAAAATCAATTACAAAACTCTTATCAATATGGACAGAAGCAAAATTAGACACTATTGAATCTGTTAAAATAAAGGTACAAAACTTTAACATACTCAGTTTGATTGCCCTTCTGCAGCATAAACAATAGCTGAGAGGCAAACCATCTCTGACGCTTCTTTGTGGCGATTGATTCCATACCGCTGAGATTGTCTGCTCAGCTTTTCACACCCATGGTCCTTGTTCAGGCACCATTTGCTGTGTATTGATTCACAGACTCCGTCTTGGTGCAGAAACGAAGACATTTGTTGCTACTTCACACACGCCTTATATACCCCTGTGCCCCTAGTCCCAGTCACTTTCCACCAATACACGCGAATCAACAAAACCCTTACAAGGTACAAATATTTACTTTGTCTAACAACCCAGCTTCCCTTTATCACAGCTTAAGCCTCCCAGTTAATGTTCCCAGGGCTTGTGCTGCACAGATGCAATAATATTTTCTGTACTAGGCCCGATGGTCCAGGCCTCCACACTTCTTTAGCAACTTCTATATTTTACATGAAAACACATAATTGAAGAAAGTCATTGAGATAAAGCTGAAAAAATAAGTAATAATTAGCAGAAAAACAGAAAAAACCTAACAATCTGATAGCTTCAAACTATTCAGCTGTACCTTCTTACACCTTCAGAGGTACCTTCTTGCATACATCATCAAGTGCATTGAAAAAGACAGTTTACATCCCTTCAGCATGTACCTAGAAACACACGTCTGTCCTTTTACCTGAAGTACAATTTAAAATAATTTTAGTCACTAAATTAAGCACCTGCATTATGTTTTTCTTTTCCTGAGCAAGCATCTTACTATAATTCTCATTTGTTTCTCTGCTGTTCCTGTATCATTCTACCTCATCAAACTTTAGCTCTCACCTAACATTTTTGATGACAACCTGATCTTGACTTGCCCTTTTTTATTCTGAAGATAATCTAGTGTTCTAAGTTTTAAACAGAAGTTTGCTCAATTCTTACAAAGGAAGTAAGACTTTGACTGTTTTAATGTGGTGTGCTGTTGTACATGCTGCACTAAAATACCTGCAGTGAGTTATGTTAGTCTCTATTTGGGAGGAGTACATTACACACAAATCTAAAGTTTGTGGAGTAAAAAAGAAAACAAATATTGGAATAGTAACGTAACTTTTCAGAATCCTTCGGATTTAACAACTGTTTCCTATGTTATAATACTGCACCAAGATCTTTTACCAATCATTTCATCAACAATGAAACAAAACTAGATACACTCAGTCAAAGTTCTAGCAACATAAATGTATGGCATCACTGAAGAAGCATGCAAAATTTATGGCCAATAAAACAGCTATCTCTTAAGCAAAGTAATCTGTATTAGAGTCTTTCTGCGGCACCTTTGAGGTGGACCTGCTTCTTAAAAATGCAGATCACATTCCCCTGAGATACTCATCTTTTCCCATGATGCACTTGGCTGACAGAACAACAAGCTTAGTGCACAGAAATGCCACTGGGGTTGACAAGCAAAATTCCATCAGTATGCAGTGTTTACACAGTACAGTTTAGTAATAGTGTCTCACACAGTCCATTGCCTTGGAACTGAATTATAATTAAGCCTTAAATCTTCAGCATTCAGATTAATTCTTATCACGCAGGTCCTATACATTTTCTTGTGTAAGGCTGAAAATATGCTTGTCACTAAAGAAACAGTTAACCAGTTTTGAAGCTGTTGTTTGTAAGATGCCCAAGTACAATATTTCTAAGACATGAATATCTAGTCTTTTCGTTGTTAATTATGAGGTTTGAAAATTGCAGCAGAATTTTAATGCTTTTCTGAAGTCACATTTCCTTCCTCCTGACTCATGAAAACAATACTATTATAACTGTGGGAAGTACTAGCTGTAAGGACTCAGGAGCTCAGTTCAGTTTAGAAATACCCTCTGTGCTTTATCAAAAAGTATTTTCTAACCATATGAAGGTTACAGCAAATACAACCTAAATCCAAGAGCTGTATACACGTACAAGCTTCTGAAGAATGCTTCAGAAACCAAAACATGGGATGTAAAATGCCCGTGAGATCCCTTTGAGGCTGCCACATTACAGCACAACTGTACTTTTCCCACACAGATCTAAAAGGCCACTGCAGCGTATCATCTATCATAGATACAACCACACTATATTGCCTGTTTTCCCTCCTGTGTAGCCCAGGCACAGGACCACTTGGAAGAACTTTGCTCAAGCAGTCACAGCAAGGGCAGCTGTATGGGCTTAATATGGAGAAGGATACAAAAAGCATCTCTTTCTCCTCAGACTTTTCCCCTTACCATATGGGAAACAATCTCCTGTCTCTCCTCCGTACCAGTACAATTCACATTTTTTACAATCTACAAAGAGGGGGGGATGGAGGGGACAGAATCACAGTATAAATCTGAACCCTTTATTGGACTCATTCTACCTCAAATTGCGTTTTATTAGCTCAGCAAAAAGTTTAATGTTGCTTTACTACCCAGAATGCCTTAGAGCAGTGCCTCTGATCTGCAGCAATTCATTTTAATACTTTTCATAGAATAGTTTCGTCTGGAAGAGACCTTCAAGATCATCAAATCCAACCTTATTCCTACTAAACCACTAAACCATGTCCCTAAGCATAACATCTAACCACCTCTTAAACACTTCCAGGAATGGTGACTCCACCACCTCCCTGGGCAGCCAATTCCAATGCCTGACAACCCTTTCTGTAAGGAAATGCTTCCTAATATCCAGCCTGAACCTCCCCTGGTTCAACTTCAGGCCATTTCCTCTTGTTCTGTCACTTGTCA